>LPNX011141602.1:0-28861 GCA_001517045.1 Pseudotsuga menziesii | reverse complement strand
TTAAGAAGGCATTGTTTGGACATAACTGGCTTTGGCATTTCATCAAACACTGCCATGTTGTATGAAGAATTTGAGGTTGGACATCAATTAGAGAACTATGTCCTAGAGTTGTTATCTTTGTCAAGCTTCTATTAGAGAACAAGCTCTAAAATGGATATCTTTTCTCCTTATCTCCATACTTTTGGGGTTCTCTTTAACCAGACCAGTTATCATATCCTTACTGCTACTTTAAAAACTGAACTTGGGCTTTGGTTTGTTGGAGAGAAGATTTAAAAACAGGAACAGGCTATTTAGAATCATGGGTATATCATGTGGTACAAAGTGTTGAAATTGAATACTTCATAAGTTTTAGCAGAATTTTGTGCCATAATGTTCATTTTGGCCATACAGGGGATCTATCACAGCTGGCAAATATCATTCTAGATATACTCTCTCAGCTTCAAACATCATACAAAGACCATAAAGTTTGACAGGCTATTTTGACAGGTCATTATTTCTGCTACACTTGCGATCTGACTGTTTCTAAAGGGTGTTGTTCTATTTGTGCCAGGGTGTGCCACAGGGGTCACAGAGTTGTTTACTCTCGTTTAATCCATTTCTTTTGTGATTGTGGTTGTTTACTCTCGTTTAAGCAGTAACTTCCCAGAGCCACTTCACAAGCTTTATTCGAGTCGTCAGAGAGTAAACAACATGTCCCTTGTTTATGCATAGAGGAATACATGAACAAGAGGATCATAGCAGTGAGATTACTACAGCATAATATGACGAACTATAAACTCGAATGATTGAACAATCCCCAAAGTAAAAAAAACACGTTAAGAATCTTATTATCAAATAAATGTCTTAAAGCATGAAAGGATGAGTTGAGTTTATCCATGCATTCAATCTAGTATCTTCAGTTCATACTCCCTTAAGATCCTCTATATACTAAATACTATCAAGTTGGATAGTTGTGTAGAGCTGTGACTGCTAATTACTGATCTAGTAGGGTGTGCTACAGAGAATCTAGGGCATAACAAGACAAACACATGAAGAGAGTAGTCCAAGTGTTAATGTGGAACAAAATCCAACCATGGGATATGCCACTATTGCAATAGCTTGTAATACATCAAATAACACTAAGGTGATTATTTCCAACACATGCACATGCATGGAGAGAGTAGACTAAGTTTTAATGTGGAATAATATCTTGCCTTGGGATATGCCACTATAGAAATAGCTTGTAATATATTGCATAGTACTAAGATGATAGGAGAGGATGGTGATCAAATTGGTCATGACTGCTTAATTTAATTATGTTCCTAATGTGTAGTCTCTTAGATGCAGCCTTCATATGGGGAGAATTTTAGGAGTTTCTCATTCTGTGTAGTTGTCTAGTTTAACTTTACCTACAACATGAGTGTGATGGAAACCTAATCGAGCATTAATGGATAATTCCAGATTCATTGAAGGGAAAAGAAACATACTAGTCTTTTCTCCAATTCACAATAAACATGTACGTAGGTCATATGCCTAAACAAACCAGTGAGCAACATGATTACTCACCTAGATGCCTCAATGAATTGAGGTGAGTATCTTCCTCAAAAAGTTGCAGTCATATTTCTGGTTTTTGTAGTTGTAGTCCGGGTCCCTTCTAAACAAATTCTAACCTTTTGTATCCAGGGACTGTTAAAGTCTGATTTGCTTGTTAAGGGGCAGTGTGAAATTAGTAACATGAAAAAAAGGTTAACGTAATAAAGGTCACAATTAGCGGTTACCGAACATAATTTTAGTACAATATGTTATTGTTTAATAAAGGTCATAATGACCCCACTTCAATAGTGTTGGTGGTTATAAAGATTTCAATTGACCAACTACTTAACTCATGAATAAAAGTCTATCAATCATAATCTAGATGCAACTCCCCAAACACACTTTGTGAATACATAATGTATCTCTTTGTGCTTCCTTTCTCCAACAGAAACCCCAAAATGAGGCCTGTAATTTAACAACAGTTCCTTCTTTAAGACAAAATAAATTGCATATAAAGACCTTAGTGATGATGGCTACATTAAACATGCAGATATGCCCAACGCTTTAGAAGCTTTAGTACCAAACAGGAAAGAAGTAATGTGTAAGGAAGATTCATTGAAGCTGCACTCGATGGTGAATAAAGTAGCAAAGTGCATGTAAACAAGCAAACCAATCACTGAGGATACAATCACATACAGGAGAAGACAACAATTTGGCAATGGACAGTGGCCAGAGACCATCATGCCGTTAAGCACCCAATGACTCTTAATGACTACAAAATAGATTTTTGACTGCATGTATGTTTCAGAAGTCCGGGATATACATGTAAGGTGCACTGTTAGAAATGACACTAAAATAACCCTATCATCACTCATCAATGCCTTTAACACTGGAATGCTGTCTACGGTGAATTTCTTCATAGATTTCAATAGCCTTACTGTTTTTAATGTCCTATATTTTGCATATTCTAGTATGATCCATCTCATGAAAAAACAATAACTGTTGATGATTACAAAATAAATTTATGACTGCATGTATGTTTCAGAAGTCTAGCATATATATTGAAGGTGCATTGTTAGAAACTTAGAAACGAGACAAAAATAATTCCTAGCATTATTAATCAATATCTTTAACATGAGAATGTATTATATAATGGTTTCCTGCATAGATTTAAATAGTCTTGCTGGTTATAATATTATATATTTTTTATATTCTAAGGTAATCCATCCCATGAAAAAGCTAAAAGTTAAAATAGAAAACCTAAAATGCCTTCTCACCTCACTATAACCTCCAGCATAATGAACATTTGAGCGCAAGCCATCAACATCCAAACCCTCAGTTGAGCCTAAAATAAGAAGCTGGATCAAAAGCAGTGTCAGTCAGAGATGAAAGAAATGAGTTTTCTTTCAGTTAGTACTTAAGCCAGTTTGCATACACCATGATTATTCTGTCGACCAATTTGAATACTCTCTAATTCTCATCAATCTTAAAGAGACAATGAGAAGCTTGAATCACTAAGTATTTACATCACACAACAATTTTAGCTGTAGCACACAGGAGGCTATCCATTTTTAGATACAAGAGGAAATGTAAACCATGCCTAAAATTGTGGAAAAACACCTTGGTGGCTAATATATGATATTAAATATTCTATTAACAAGCTGTCCCACTTGGCAAGTATGTTAGTTATTATTAGGCTGTTTTTTGTAGATATTCTTGAACTGGATCATTCTCCCCTATAGAAAGAACTTCATGTCATGTAAATTAACAAAAAAATTCTCGAGACACCTTTAAAGCATTAAATGCACTAAAATTGTCAATGGAAATCCAAGTTAGCCCAGTAAAACAAATACAACACAAATCACATGTAGGATAAGAACACAACAGATTCTAATGATACCTTAAATTAATTTCAATGAATGGTTAGCAAGCTTTCATGGCCAACAGTATGTGAATTAGGGAAATAACTATCTCCTCAACTGGAAAAAATGACTATTCTTCTTCTACCCATAAATGCAATACATTATATGATATGGTTGTCATTGTAACTCTTCTATATGAGATTCCAGAAGAGTGCTCTGATCATCACATGCACATAGTGGAGCATCAAATGCTACAAATCTAAGGTATATAGTTGGTGTGTGAATGTTCCTATGTGATTTCTATCAGCATCAATAATTCTTGAGAAGCATACCCTCCATACTATCCATGCTCATGTACTAACACTAAAGGATTATCGTAAACTATATATATGGATGATTGCCAATATAGAAACATCAGGTGAACCCATTGAAAAAGTAATTTTTAATCCATAATCCTGAAAGTTACAATGCTCTGCATGATGATCCCAAGTTACTCTTGTATATTTTCTTAAGATCTGTGTCACGTAGAACAGGGAAATGGGTATGGGTTTTCAAGACATCAATTTCAAAATTTCAGGAAATAAATATAACTATAAATAGATATATGAGAAGAATGAAATCATTTTAAATTTATATACATAATGAACATATGGTTGTTTGGGTAATGTTACCCCTTGACATGTATGGGGTGGCTTGAACATCATTTCCTATATGAGCTTCCATCACATCCAGCAGTTCCACTTTCAGCTAGCTCAGAGATACTTCCAGCCTGTTACCAAATGAACTAGGAAGGCTAGATTTGGCAAGCATGTAAAAGTAAGGCTAGACCCAATGTCACATCAGTCTAGATCATTGAATTATTCGGGATTACTGTACCCAGGGGAGAGCCCTTTAATTCCTGCAAGAAAATCCTAACAAACCACAAGCATTCCAATACAACTTTGTAACAGTGACCAGTGTTTGATCAGTTAGTAGATTTCTCATGTAAGTACTCAGATCACAGTAGGATTTTATGCATGTAAGGGACCTTCTTTAGCCCACGACAATAGGAAACAAATCAAGGCAATATGCTGGTAGTAATAATAACATAGATCATCGAAGAAAGCCAAAGTAGTGATACATATCAGGCCTACTCAACAAGAGTATCAATGTCATGCGTCAATATTAATGAGAGCCACTAGGACTGTATATTTCAGAGTTATAAATGAACCATCAATAGTTTGCATCAGCAATTATGGAGACTAGTCTTTCCTCTAAACTTCATAAGCATTAAAATGGCATTCAATATTGACACCAACTTGTAGTGACCATCAACAGTACCTAAAGTTAACAAATGTAATCAACAACAAGTGTCAACATAATAATCAGTGCATAAGCAAGTTATTATCTTGTAATTAACACTATTGTCAACAACAGCAAACACTACCACCTCTATAGAATATTTAGTTTTACCACTGATAATCAGCAATCATAATGTCATTTTCAGGCATATATGTTGAAATAATGTAACTTCGATGAATATTCTACTTGTACTTCACATTATTACTATTCCTCCTTAGGGAGATGTTACTAATGTAAAAGGTCATATAAAAGTCATGAGGTAAACCCTCAGTTGTAAGTCGGGTCAGTCGAAAAAACACTTGCTAAGTGTAGATAACACAGTCGATAAAACACTTGCAATAGTATATATCAGCACTTATAACCTTATCATTAGCAAGAGTAATCCACCATTATACTAATTTTCAGTATTCAATAGGCATAAGACATTAGTGCAGCAGTAAACTTAACTATTAGTATCAATAAGCCTTGAAGGAGCTTTGCCAGGGCCTTGTCCAAGTTCGCTGTAGCAAGCAGAGGAGGATTTTGTAAGTCCAAATCCAAGGATAATACTAAAACAAACACAGTCCTCAATGCTGACCTGAATTGACCCTTTTTTTTGCAGGTCTGCTAAAGAGGGTTTAAGGCAAAAGACTAGGAGGATGAAGATGCCCAAAACGGTTTAGGGCTAAAAAGGAAGGCTGAAAATTTTAGTCAAACCAACCAGACAAAACAAAAAATTAGGATCGGACTTTACAAGGAAGAGAACATCTATACATGGCTTGACGTCTTAAAGCGTCCGTGCAGGTGATATATATTTCCTACGAAAAATTCCATTTGGGTAATCCAAAAATTACATGCGGTATATCCACAAATAGTATTGAACCCTACCTTATGTATGCAATTGAATTGTTTGTATGGAAATAGAGGTAAGGACCATGGACTAACAAATGTCACCCATAAGGCTATACCCACATACAACACTAAGTTTAGGAATACCCAAGTTGTTAGGCCCTGCATTGTGTTTTGTTGTATTGGGATGTTGGTTGCATTGTGTTGCAGAAATTGCCACAAAGCCACAATGACTAGTTCAGCTGAGGAGCTCATTCTTCTTCTGGAAAAACTAATAATAGAGGGAGCTGAGAAAGAAACCTGGGAACCCAAGAAGACGATCCTCTGCTGGAGAAGCATATTGGTGGTATGTAGGTCCTCTGGTCTTGGCATCCATAAGTTAGATGATGTGCCTACCGAGTCCAATGATGGAGATAGACCTCCTCTTGAACTGCCCAAAGCGTTAATGGGTTTTACAGCCTGCGCTCTCTGCCTTGACCCCAAATGAGAAGCAAAAGTACAAGCACAGACAGAGTAATATGGTGGATTTGAAAGCATATTTTTATTGAAAATGGCTAACTGAATAGATGGGTAGCTCAGGTTTAGATATTGCTTTGTCAAACCTCTAGATGGAATTGTTGGGACTGCGCTGGTGCAGGTCTCCATGATCAGTTCAGATGAAGAAAATAAATCGAGTGACTAGTATACAGCAAGGATCTGGGCTAGAATTTGTCTGCCAATGTGGTAAAAAGAGAAACTCATTTTGATATGAAAGTCTTTGCACCTTGAGCGACCATAATCAAAAGCTCTTTTCTTAGTTAAGTTCCTATTCGCGCCGTCGGTAAAGCGACGCTAATGAAACTAGCCGTCGCTTAAGCGATGTTGATGAAACTAGCCGTCGCTTAAGCAACGCTTATGGCCACATTTACAAAAAAAAAATTAACATTGTGATTTTTGGTGAGTTTAAAAAAAGAAATCCACGCGCCGTCGGAAGTAACCGTCGGATTTTGGATCGAAATGTAGTAGTGAATCTTCTGCTGATTGGATAATATCAACTGTATCAGTGACCATTCAAGGGTATATTTTCCCATTTGTTCCCATGTCTGCTTAGTTAGGACATTCACTTCTGATCCCAAGTCTAAAATGATATCAGTCATGTCATACTCTCCTATCTGAGCATGCAACCTCATTTCTCTTCCAGTCCTTCTAACTCTATTAACATGTTTTCCTTTATCAGAGCTTCGCTAAGATTTGCAAGACTGAAGAACTTTCTATAACTCATTCAAAGCATTCTTGTTTCTTAATAACTTCATACAACTCTGTAAGAATGATGTTAGTGTACTTACTTGATCCGGCGAAGCTTCTTGGAACTGCAACTGTTGTTGATGCTGTTGTGTCGGTGCTCCTGATGTTCGTGGATCAGCAAAGTATTTTTTAGCTTCCATGAATGTTTATTTTTCTCTACCAACATCGAAGGCTAGAATTTTCTTTGGGGCCTTGTGGACCCAAGCCTCATCAGGCTGTTTCTTCGTATTCTACACTTGCGTTGTAGCTCCACTTCTTGTAACAACATTAATAGCTGGGACAGGTCTTTGCTCTACAACAATCATCTGAATATTCTATGTAGGAGTGCTATTCCTTTCTTGTATCTTGGCTATCAACTGTGGGCATTGCTCAATTACATGGGCGACTGCTCTGCAATATCAGCATGTTGTAGTTGGGTTCTGACAGTCTCTAGCGAGATGGCCTGCCTGATTACAGTTATAGAAAATAACCTAGCCTCTTCCAGGCATACCACCACGACCATGACCTATGAAAGTACCTCAACCTGGGTTACCACC
Organism: Pseudotsuga menziesii; assembly: GCA_001517045.1. Classification (NCBI taxonomy): domain Eukaryota; kingdom Viridiplantae; phylum Streptophyta; class Pinopsida; order Pinales; family Pinaceae; genus Pseudotsuga; species Pseudotsuga menziesii. The sequence goes on along the minus strand of LPNX011141602.1, from coordinate 21,498 downwards.
ACGGTAGCCATATCCACTATTTCCTTATGCATCGTTTTGTACCCTATAAGCATCATAGGTTCGCTCTCTCATGAGGTCAAAGCTGCGACACTCATCCTCATTGTGTCCAACTGAATTACAGAACTTGTAGTAGGAATTCTTAGGGACTTGAACATATCTCTGTAGTAGATAGAAATATTCAGGTCGATGCTGGCCAGTTGTTCTATAGATCTCATAATACAGGACAGCAGGATTAAACGGGTTTGGTGCAGCAGTATTTAGGTAGTTTCTTAGTGCAGGGAACTATTCTTTGTCATGACCTTCTGTCTTGCATCATGTACACCAAACCTCTTCTCGAACAGATTTTCCTTTCTTCATGTCACGAAGCTCCAAATCCATTTCTGCTAACTACGCCTGTATCTAGGCTATGCCAGAATTATCTCTGACGGGAGCGGTTTCAAGTTTCATGGCAATTTCCAATGCCTCTTGCTGATCGGCAACCTTCTATTGCATAATTGGAGTCCTGATATGCGGCAATAATGCTGTAATGAACCACTCTTTATGTTGTTCTGGTCCAATAGTAAAAATGACTTGATCCAATAGAACCTTGAACCTCTGATCAAAGTACCACACTGATTCACCTCTCTTCTATTGAATTTCCTTTAGTTCAGTTATACACTGCGACTCTGATTTAGGCTTGTTGAATTCCTTTATCATGGATTTTTTAATATCGGCCAAGATATAGTTCTGAGTAATGGAAAACTTCATAAACTAGGTCAAATCTCGGTCTCTGAAAGAGGTGATTAGCTGCGCTCTCCTTGTATTTTCATCCGTAATACTCTTAGCAGTCCAAACAGATCCGCATAAAAACCAAAACTGCTCTGGATCCTCTGATCCAGTTCCTTTAAAGACTGGGAGTTTGATATCATCATGGACATGGGCCATAGTGAATCGAGGGGGGGAAGGCAGGGGATTGATAGTAGGGGGAGTGGAACTTGCTGAGGTAGACTGACCTACGACATGACTACTAGGGTTAGGGTTACTTTCAGACTGCAACAGGTTTTCAGGGGTAACAGGTCTTTGTTGCAGAGTAATAGGAGGGTTTCTCACAAAAGGGGTCTCTTCAGAGTTAGAATCTCCTGAACTTAGCAGGGTATAATCAGTATTCTAGCCTAGGGTATAGGATCCAATATTTCTCTTGTATCTTTTACCGCTTCGAAGAAAACCATTTTGCTTGTCGAAGTCACTTTCACTTCCAAACATAGGTTAGTTGCAATAAATCTAACAATCTGATTCGATAATCAATATGCCTTTCTCAGCCAAAAGCATTTTAATTTTCAAACTGAATGAATTCAAGTACTTACCCCTTGGTCCTTTGAAAACCTGTCGTTCAGATTCGCTGAAAGAAGTGTGTGTGTTGATGGCGAACTCCGTCACAAATGCTTCAAGGGTTCGTGTTGTCCATAAATCAACAGCTCTTGATATCGCGTTGTTCACCCTTTTCAATATATTAATTCTTTCGGGGGTCTAGGCAGGAGACTGATCTTCTTTGAAGTTTTTCTTTCTTTCTGTCAACCTGGATAGCCACTAGTGCAATTCTATGTGGATACTACCAAAGAAAATTTCATAAATATCAGCAAAAACGTACCTTTGCAAGAAGTCCTCTGAGCTACGACGAGGATCCTTATTTTCTTGTTCAGCAAATTTCAGATAGGTATCTTTGATCCAGTCACCGATTTCTTTTACTGAGGGCCTCTAGAACATGTCCCTCGAGGTACAACGTAAATCCCTCTTGAGCAGATACTTTTCAACCAGCAACGGAACCAATTTGTAGGGCTATGGGCAGACCTAGTTTTTATCCTTTTATCTTCGCACCAACAAAAGACCCACAGTGTTGGCCCTTTCGACAACAACCTGCGAATAGATTGCAGTCTCACCCAAAACAGCTATGGGGTGCCGCAGAATCAGGTTTCTGCAAGTAGAAGAGGGATATTACTATACCTTTATCCTTAACAAAGAATAAATATGCAATATAGACCTTGGATAGTTACTTAAATAGCTTCGCAGATATATAAACAGACAGTTACTTGCTCAACCCTTATCTCAGAATTCATAGTGAAGTTATTATTTAACAGGTATATTACTTTATCACTTATCTACTTATCAATTGCATAAAAATATAAAAGAAACAACACAAAAGAACCACCACAACATGAGATATATGTGGTTCACCCCCAGTGTAGGGGATACGTCCATAGAACTGCATTTATATTCAACTCTTTACAAAACCACAGTTCTAATCTGCGCACTCAGTTGCAGCACCTTTCTTACAAAACACTCTGCGCACTCAGCTGCAGAGGTCACCCACGCACTCAGCTGGGACTTAACCTTCTTACAAAAACCCTCAGTGCACTCAGCTACAGAGGTCATCCATGCACTCAGTTGGGACTTAACCTTAAACCCTAAAATAGGTCTTTCTTCGCATCAAATCATCATACATCAAAACTCTCAAAATCCTAACCTCACTCCTTTACATAAGTGACTATTTATACAAGTGCACTATTACAATACCATGGGATTAAACCATGGGCTTAAAAACCATGAGTTTAAACCATGGGTCATTTAAAAAAAGAGGGGCTTCGACCCAACCCCGACACCCCTAAGACTATTTTGGGTCGCAACTCCGCTTACAAGCTTCGCACCAAAACTGCGAAGTTGCCAAAATTAAGGACCTTGAAGGTCGAGCCCCAACAACATTATTGGACAAGAAAAGATATTTCTATTAATATAAAATCAGACATTATAATGAATACAACCTCTGTTGGCACAACTGCAAATCGGAGAAACTGATTCCCCCACTTGGTCCTCCACCACTTCAATATTCCATCTCTCGATAGCAAGCTCACAAGCAAAGGGAAAGCTTGGGAAGAACACAAAAGTGCTCCAAGGGACAAAGGGATGTAGAATCAAGCACATGTTTCAGAAACAATGGACTATAGTTCTCTTGCTCTCAATTCCTCATGCATTTAGTGTATCCAAAGGGTTCCTTATATAGCTCTTCAATGGGGTAATGAAAGGTTGAATCCAAGCGATCTCAAGGCATAGGGAAGGCGAGGAGACAAGTGAGTCAGATCCACATCAAGGAAAACTCCAAAATAATTTGGCCTTTTGCACACATCCCAATGTACGTGTTTTTAGGGGTCAAACCTGCGTATATACACGAGAAAGGGTTTAAAGGTCACGTATAGAAAATTTTGCATGTTGTTAGGGATGATATTGGAAACATCAAAGGAACAAAAATGGTCCATGGGGTCTAAGGAGTCTGCAGAGGGACATGGAAGGCGATAAAAATGTGATTCACCATGTGAGGTAAAATCAGCTATAACAAATGCCCCCTAATGTGTGAGGTCAGAGGGGTCATACGATGGCCGAAATACATTATAAGTCCATCCCAAAAGTGAAGTGACGAAGAACCGAGTGGAAGAACTAGCCATCCAATTAGCACTATACAATGATACAACTCTGCACATAACTGCAAATACATATAGCAGTTCTAGATACATAAGAGTACAATGGCCATGAATAGGCATGATACAATATGACATATGTGGTCATCACCACGTGCAATATAAATAGATCAAAATCTCCACGATGAAGATATACAAAGGAACATGATCTCCATGAAGACTGAAGATATATAATGGATCAAGATCTCCATAATGGCTGGCAATGTCTGACATATACTGGAATCAAGTCACGAGAGCTGAAATCTCATGAACACTGGCACAATCAAGGAGGTAGAATATAAGAGATGCCACAAATCTAGAAGGCATTCTACACAAACTTCTACGAGTACATGTCCTACTATGTGAATAGAGGTGTCGAGGTCGAACATAGTAGTCCATCGTCTGATTACCGATCATTGATGTATACCATTAATAGACACGAGATCACCCACCGATGATTAAAATGGGAATCAAGGTACTATATGTTAGTTTTTCAACATTAAGCTAGAATTATTAGGATCTTTAACTGAGAGAATAACAAGTACAGCAATCAAACACAGGAGACAATGAACACAATGTTTTTCCTCGGGGAAACCATAAAGGAGAAAACCTCGCAACTTCCTCAAAGATAGAATCAGCACCAAAACAGTAAGTGATCTCTCGACAGCCATAATCTTCTTCTTGTTTAGCCCCAGTGTCTTCTCCTTCCTCAACTATGTGCTACAATTGAGTGTGGATGACTTGTGTGATAAATAATGACTCCAATTCTCTATTTATACTAATCCCAACATGACTAAAACCCTACTAGGGCCAACCTCTACTAGGAGATTCTAATAGCCCTAGTGCCCCGAAACTATGGGGACTTTAACCCTTAGACAATCAAAGGGTTACCCACTATGACTTGACATGACTTGTTTACATTATTGATTCTCCCAATCGGAACATTGGGGCATGACAACATGACTCAATTACATTATAGATACATCCTGGAATAAACATCGGGTTACAATACATATGATACATAGATGAATACATTATGAAGTTACAAATACATCAACACTCCATCTTAACTAGGAAGGTATTCTTTCGACACAATTTTCAGCACTGGTCTTCTTCTCTACATCAACTAGATCATCTCATCATCTGCATCTCAAGTCTTTTGAGTCTTCAAGTCATCTTCATTCTTCAAATCTGGATCATCTCTTGACCTGGATCATTATGGGATATCATCACTGGATTTGGATCATCACTGGTCACCATCACTGGATCTAGATCATCACTGGGCATCATCACTGGATCTGGATCATCACTCGATATAGATCATCACTGCTGGATCATCATCACTAGATCTCAATCATCACTCGATTTGGATCATCACTGGCATCATCATCACGGGTTCTATCTCATGATTCTTCTCGTCATAGGAAGTTCTACAGAGCCAGCCCTTTTTCATGCTGGTTGTAGGCCTAGCCTCCATGTAGGTATTCTTTAGTGCTTATATCTGACACTAAGTCATAATGTCCTGCCCAGCACTTACATCTGACCTACTCATCAGAAAGGCACACCCAACACTCACATCTGATCATGTAGGAACCAATCCTATAAACATATCAGAAAGGCCCAGCACTCACATTCACCAGCATGATAAGAACTCAAACTACTATCATCTATGAAATGGCTCAGCGCTTACAACCACCAGCATGATAGGAACCCAAACTACTATCATCTGTGGAAAGGCACAACACTCACATCCACCAGCATGGTAGGAACTCAAACTACTACCATCTGTGGAAAGGCTCAGCACTTACAATCACCAGCATGGTAGGAACTCAAATTATTACCATATGTGAAAAGGCACAACACTTATAGTTACCAACATGATAGGAACCCAAAATACTATCATCTATGAAAAGGCTCAACACTTACAACCACCAGCATGATAAGAACCCAAACTACTATCATCTGTGGAAAGGCCACTGCACTTACATCTGATCATGTGGGAACACATCCCTCAGTCACATTAGAATGGCTCTTAGTCCTAGACTGAGGATCCCTGGTACCTCACTAGGTAGCTCCATTCAAAGAATGGCGGTAGCCCTTATATCTAACACTAAGTTAGAATGGCTTAGCACTCATATTTGACATGGGAGGAACCTAATCCTTTAGCCATGACAGAATGGATTCATCCCTTACATCTGATCAAGTGGGAACACATCCCTCTATCACATCAAAATGGCCATGCACTCATATCTAATCATGTTAGAGAACATCTCACGGTCATATCAGAATGGCCCTCAGTCCTAGATTGAGTTTTCCTGGTACCTCACCAGGAAGCTCCATTCCAAGAATGGAAAGAGCCCTTATATCTGATCATGTAGGAACCAATCCTATAGTCATATCAGAATGGCTTAGCACTCACATCTTTCATGGAAGGAACCAATCCTCTCACCATGACAGAATGGCTCAGCCCTTACATCTGACCTGCTCGTCATAATGGCTATGGATCTCAGCACTCATATCTGTCATGGAAGGAACCAATCCTCTGACCATGACAGAATGGCTCAGCCCTTACATCTAACCATGGAAGGAACCAATACTCTCACCATGTTAGAATGGCTATGGGACTCATCACTTTCCCTTGGAGGAAACCTCGATCTGAAGAACATCAAGCTTCTCCCTAAAGTACTCAAACTTTACTCTAGCTAATGGCTTCATCAATACATCAGCTATCTATTCCTCCGTCACAACATACTGGAGCTTCACTGCTCCCTTCTGCACCATATCCATGATATAGTGATACTTGATCTCAATATGCTTCGACTTGTCATGGAACACTGGATTCTCTGACAACTTCATGCAACTCTGTTTGTCACAATGTATACAAGTCGCATCCAACTGGAGATCAAATAAATCAGACAGTAGCTTCCACAGCCATACTGCCTCACAACTAGCTGAACAAGCTGTGACATACTTTGCTTCAGCTGTACTCAGTGCCACATAGGATTGCTTCCTGCTAAACCAAGAGATCACACCTAATCCCATACTAAAGCAACATCCTGAAGTTCTCTTCCTATCGATGGCACTGCCTACCCAATTTGAATCAACATAACCCTCAAGGTTAATCTTTTGATTCACATCGTACTTGAGACCATAATCAACTGTACCCTTTAGGTACCTCATAATATTCTTTGCAACAATCAAGTGAACATTTCTCGGATCTATCAAGAACTGGCTCAAGGTGTTCATAGCAAAGCAAATGTCTGGTCTCGTGTTTGTCAGGTACATCAATGACCCAATAATATGATGATACATCATAGCATCAATTGACTTTGATGAAGCATCACTCAATAGCTTCAGGTTCGATGCCATAGGTGTGGCCATAGTCTTACAGTCCATCATCCCAAATCTTTTCAATATTTCTACTACATACTTACCTTGTCCAAGAAATATTCTATATATACTCTGCCACACCTCCATACCTGGAAAGTAATGCATCATACCCAAGTCCTTCATCTCGAACTCAGCAGCAAGCTTTCTCTTCGTATCAACAATCAACCCATATGTACCTTTCACAAATAGATCATCTACATATAGTAGAAGCATCACTGGGTTTCCATCTTTAACCTTGTAGTAAAGGTTGGAATCTTCTTTACTCTTGGTAAATCCCAAACTGGATAGAAAACTATCAATTCTTCCCTACCAGGTCCTAGGTGCCTATTTCAAACCGTACAGGGCTTTCTTCAATATGCATACATGAGACTCTCTGTCATGTGTCTCAAAACCAAGTGGTTGTTCTACATACACTTCCTCTTCTACTACACCATTCAAAAAAGAAGTCTTGACATCCATCTAGTGTATCTTCCATTTCATCATTGCAGCCAGAGCAAGTACTAATCTGATGGAAGCGTATCTGGCTACAGGTGCAAAGGCTTCTTCATAGTCTATTCCTTCTTTCTGAGAGAAACCCCATGCCACAAATTTTGCCTTATACGTTTCAATGGTGCCATCTACAGCTTGCTTGATCTTATAGATCCATTTAGAAGTTACAACTGACCTCCCTTCTAGTCTTGGGAAAACATCTCAAACATCATTTTTCATGATCGATTGATATTCTTCGATCATAGCATCCTTCCATTGTTTCCATTCTGCCACTTATTCATAACTGGAATGTTCTTTATCAATGAAATCACATAGTAAATCTGCATACCCGCAGCAAGATTTGGTCCTCTTTCTTTCTCTATGATTCTCTTTCGGAGCCCCATATATTTTCGCACCTTGGATAAGTTCTTGTACCCAAGTAGGTTTCCTCTTATGAGGATTCTTCTCCAGAGGTGGATCTATAGGTCTTTGTGGTTCTTCAAATTCTCGATCTTCTTCTTCAGCAGGTATCTTTCTGGATTTGTTGTAAGCTGTGTCTTCATCAAATGTCACATCCCTGCTGATGTCATTCTTCTTGTATCATGGGAAATAGATTCTGTAAGCCTTTGAGCTTTCAAAGTATCCCACGAATATACCCTTCTTTCCTGAAGGATCTCATTTTGTCTTTTTATCCTTTGGGATGTGTATGTACACAGGACAACCGAATATTCTGAGATGGAGGACTTCTGGTTTCTTGCCAGAGAAGACTTCTTCAGGAGTCTTGTTCTCAAGTACTCTATGTGGAGTACAATTCTGTACATACACCGCTTTTCTTGTAGCTTCAGCCCAAATATGCATAGGAAGATCTTGATCATGAAGCATTGCTCTTGCAGCTTCCATGATAGTTCTATTCTTCCTTTCTGTAACCCCATTTTGTTGTAGATTATTTGGAGTGGACAACTCTCTCTTAATCCCTGAGTATTTGCATGGCCTCTTGAATTCATTTGAAGTGAATTCTCCACCATTGTCTGATCGAAAATTATTGATCTTCTTTTCAGTCCGGTTCTCGATCAAGGCTTTGAACTCCTTGAATTTGTTGAATACTTCGTCTTTGTTCTTCATGAAGTAAACCCATGTCTTCCTAGAAAAATCATCAATAAAAGAAACATAATATGCATACCCGCTTAGTGAGCTTGATAACATAGGACCACATACATCGGAGTGGATGATTTCCAATATTCCTTTTGATTTGCTTTCGCTACTTGGAAATGTCTTCTTTTTGTTATTTCCCTTCGTACATCCTTTGTAGACCCCATCATGTTTTGCTTGGATTTCTGGAAGATCTTCAACAGCTTTGCTTGCAATAGGTAGTGCTCTGTAATGCACATGTGCAAGCCTTCTATGCCAAATTTCACTTGGCTCTACTATATCATGGACCATTGCTTGTTCTGGATGGCCCTTCAATTTGTACAATCCTCCTTCTTATTCTCCAATCACTACCGCATCATCGATAGTATTTCCTCTAGGCCACATAATGACTTGATGATCTATGAATGCAACCCTCATTCCTTTTGCATCCAATGCTAATATGGAGAGAAGGTTCTTCTTGAGTCCTGGTACAAATAATACTTCCTTTATTGTTAGAGACTTACCAGATTCTAGTTTATATGAATATTCCCCACTACCTTTTATTGGATATTGGTAGTCATCTCCTAGTTTCACCTTGTGAGGTGATTCATGTTTTGATAGTCTTACAAAGGATTCCTTGAATCCAGTCATATGTTTGGAAGCCCCACTATCTATAAGCCAATCATCACTACCATGAGCAATGTTACCTATGAGAGAAGAAATCAAAACATATTCATCCTCGCTTGAAGAATCTTCACTTTCATATTTGGAGCTCTTCCTAGATGGTTCATCCTCTACAGCATGAGCATGATACCTTCTTTTGTTCCCCTTCTTCTTATGAGAGTGGTTCTTGTTCTTAGGATAGTATTTTGCAAAGTGTCATATTTCATCACATGTATAACATATCAATCTATATAGGTCCTTTCTATTTTTATCCTTAGAATGAGAGTTATTACCTTTGGAGTAATGAGGATTTCTTCTTACCTTCTTGAAGTGAACTGTGAGGGTTTGATCTTCATTTACCATCTTCTCTTATCGGACTGCTATCCGAGCTTCTTCTTGAGAGAATTATTCCCATAGTCTGCTGAACTTGACTAAATTCTTTCTTGCATAGATTCCTTGGATGAAAGAATCCCATGACCTAGGAAGGCCATTCAAAGTAGTCATCACAATCTCTGCATTTTCCACTTCTACATCAACAGCTTCTAATTGTTCCTTGATCTAAGAAACCCTTGTGAATTTAGATAGTCTCTGCATTCAGAATCTTCACATTCTTCAGTTGATTCCTCAGATTCATCTTCCGATTTATGTTCTTCCCTTCAAACAACTTGGTTAGGGCATGAAACATAGCTTTAGGTGTCTTGAGAGAGGACACTTGTGGGATAAGGTGATCCTTGGTAGAATCAGCAATGATCCTCTTTGCCATAACCATCTTCTTCTTATGTAAGTCCTTTGCCTCATCTCCCTTTGGAACTAGAACCTCCTCATGGATGTAGGAGTCTAATTCATTCTCGTCCAGGACTAGGGAGATCCTATACTTCGAGGCTCAGAAGTTATCAGCTCCCTCAAGATTTTCATCAAGCTTGGTATGATGAGACATATTAACTGAGAACCTTAAATGGAAATACAAAATATTTTAGATCTTACCAGGTTCAAGATGTCGGATCTGAAACTTGAGCTGAAATCCTACAGAGCTGGTTCAGGAGCAAATTAGGGTTTTACTTTTCCGGAGTTCTGTCCACCCAAATGTCTTGAAATTTGTCCCTAACTTCGATTTTGGGGAGGAGATCAATCCAGGCTTGTGATCACTGAAAAATTCATCTTCTATGAAAATCCCTAATTTCTGGTAGCAGTGTCGGGTCCAAAACTAAAAAACCTCAGAATTGGATTTTGCTTCGACGGAAAGATGTGCCCTAAGGAGTAGAGATATTCTACCTTGCTTTTTCTGAAAATCTATGGAGGAAGATCCACAAACTAGGAAGCCCTAGTTCCCGCAGCTGCACAGTGTCTTCTTCTCAGGTTAGCTCTGATACCATGTTAGTTTTTCAACATTAAACTAGCATTATTAGGATATTTAACTAAGAGAATAACAAGTACAACAATCAAACACAAGAGACAATAAACACAGTGTTTTTCCTCGGGGAAACCATAAAGGAGAAAACCCTGCAACTTCCTTAGAGATAGAATCAGCACCAAAATAGTAAAATCCCCAAAATAGTAAGTGATCTCTCGACAGCAGTAATCTTCTTCTTGTCTATCCCCAGTGTCTTCTCCTTCCTCAACTATGCACTACACTTGAGTGTAGATGACTTGTTTGATAAATAGAGACTCTAGTTCTTTATTTATACTAATCCCGACATGACTAAAACCCTACTAGGGACGACCTCTACTAGGAGAGTGTAATAACCCTAGTTCCATAGAACTGCGGGGACTTTAACCCTTAGACAATCAGAGGGTTACCCACTATGACTTGACATGACTTGTTTACATTATTGATTCTCCTGATCAGAACATCGGGGCATCACAACATGACTCAATTACATTATAGATACATCCCAGAATAAATATCAGGTTACAATACATAAGATACATAAATGAATACATTCTAAAGTTACAAATACATCAACACTAGAGTGCAAACTAACAAGTGTGAATAAATGTGTTGAGGTTGAACAGTTGAGAGAATCCATCGATCAGGGGACATTGATGTATTCCCAAAAAACTGTCGATGGTGAGAGAACCTGCCACTGATGACTACAAGTCTCAAGGCACTCAAAAATTAACCTAGATTCCTATCCTAGAATAAATGATCTGAATTCGATGGGATGAGATCCACTGGAAGGAGGGAATTAAGGCATCCCCCATCATCCAACACGAGGTACTCAGCAAAGCTGCATAATGTGGAAGGACTTGATCATAAGGTGCACGAACCAGTAACTGTACCGAGAATGGCCGACATGCAAAGTCAAGATAACTGAGGAATGGCCGACTCAGGTTTCAACTTCCTTTGAATCAAGAGCATAAAGGTGAATGGTGACTGAATGTAGGAAGCATAGACTTGATACGCAAAATTGGGACATCTCTGCGACACATGAGGTATCAACAGAGGATCCATAGGGACTGAAAGCTTAACCAATCAGTGGAGATAAACTCAGATAAATGAGTACAACTCCTAAAGTCAAACTATTAACCCAACCAATGGATGTGATATACAGTGCTCTGTTCAAAGGCGACACGACTCGACTGTTGCCAAAGATAACATCTTTTCTTGTCTGGATTTTTGGTTTTTTAATTTTCTTTTGAAATTTTTCAAATATTTGAAAATCTTGAAAAAGAATAAAATCACTTTAAAGTTACATACTAGGAGGAAACGAGTGTCAAATAATAAAATAAACTAGTTCCAAGCAGTGGAACATTCCTATGCTCAATGCAAGGATACATGTGTAGGATAGCGATACTTGGGGGAAAGTCCCCTCCTGGTAAAAATAGGGAATCAAGCTGCAAAGGATATACAAAATGGCTCTACGTGGCTAGACATGAGACAAGCTCAAGCTATATGGCTAATACTCAAAGTCAAGGAAGCCGCCATAAGGCTCAAATGAGGTAGACAAAGCTCATGATAATGAAATTACAACTTGACATAAGGGAGTCTGGGGGACAATAGACCAGCAAAATATCAAGAGGAGTATGAGGCTCTTGCGAAATGTCATGGCAATACTATACAACAGAATCCCACACCATCAAGGACAAAACTGTCTGCATGGGAACCAACTGCAAATAAGGCGCTAACTAGGGTACCCATGTAAGGTCAAGCTCTAGCATTCAAATCATGTCATTTCTAAAACAACAAGAAGGTTTCGTGACAAGATAGAATGGGTTCATACCTACAGTTATCATGAAACGATCATAAGGTCATGCAAAATGCAAATGGTGGTGAAACCTAACCTATATTCTAGTTTAGACATGATACCTAAAATCGACATGAATGGGTCAAAACAATGGTCAAAACGACGCTCAAAACGGTCTCCTACATCATATATTAGTAAAAAACAGTCTTGTTACCACCTAAGTTGTACTTAGTGGTTTTTATCAAATGAGCCTGGTGCACCGGATAGGGTTAACTTGTTCGGACTTCAAAAGACCCTTGGAAGTACTTCTGGGAAGTGCTTGTTGTATCATATCACATGTTCATACCCCATGGGTGAATTGTAATAAATGTTCTAGCATGATAGTGTCTGTAAAAGACTCGGTCTTTTAGACTTCATTTGTTAATCCGATCAGCCCAGGGTGTTTTTTCCCTTGGTTATTATTGGTTGTTAAATAAACGACTGATAATTTCTGAGTTTTTCACTCCATACCTCCAAAGTTGGGGTGGTCGGCTTGGAATTTACGCCTATTGAGGTTATTAGAGTCTATGTGTCAATGTATCAACATGCTAGACATCATTTTTGAGTCATATGAACATGTCTAAGTCCCCCTAGGTGTTTTTCAATTTTTCAAATTTTTAGTTTTTTTAGTGTTTTTTTTAAATTTTAATTTTTCCAAAACTTAGGCTATTTTTTAATAGTTTAATTGGAAAAAATGATTTTGTAATAAAAGTGGGCCAAATAATCAGTTTTAGTCATGTAGGTGCTCATTTTCAAGCTAGGAGCACCATGTAAACCCATGGACCCAATATTTCCTAGTTTTGAGTGATTTTCCATCACTCAGGTCAGAAATCCCCAAAAATCAATTATTGATTATTTTAATTAATAAATTGATGAATAATGGAGCAAATCCAAAATCAATAAATCAGTGGATTCTTAGTCGATTTGATTGAAATCAGTCAGATATGAAGCAGATTGACTGGATCTGACAAATCCTTGAATGAAGAAGGTGATCAAATCAGATCCAGAGTTGATCTTGAGCATCCTTTATGAAAATTTCTCCCTTCCTCTCTCCTCAACACGTTTTGGCTCATCTGGATGAGTTTTGGGCCGATGTGTCAGTGTATGGGTTGATGTGTCAGCCAGATCAGGCCCCCGGTTGACAAGTAGGCTCAGTCCAGCTTCAGTTCTGCATTGATGAACTCTCCATAAGTTGATTTCACTTGATTCCATGAGGAATTTCTCCCCCCTTGGGCTAGATGGCCTGCAAATTGTATATATCCTGCTGGAGGCTCCTTCTTCCAAGCTAGTTAGAGCTGGGATTGAGGTGCTGCAGCTATTGTATTGTTGTAATTCTGCATTTGAAATAAAAAAAATCTTTGGAGGCAATACGGTGTGGTGCCATTACATGCGTGGATGATTATTGCCATTGTTTTACTGAGGTAACCTGTATCTGTGGTCATTTTTTGCTAATTTCTTGTAGATCTGTGGTTAAGATTGGTAATTATCTTATTACAATCTTGATAGGAAAGGTGTTGTTCAATAGGTTTATTGATTTTCACTCTCATTCGATGCATGTTTAGAGATCTATATTTAGCATGTCCTATAAGATTATATGCATGTTATCTTGAATCTCTTTGTATGTACTAATCGGATCTCACAAGTTTCTTGGCAAGTTCTTTGATTTCAGCTGAGTTACAGGTTCATACTTTGGAGAGGATGCTGATCTAGTTTTCTTCTTCATTCTCTTCAAAAAATTTCAAAGGCATAGTCCCTCGGCATTCCACTTGAAAGCTCTACTGCGGATCTTCAAGGAAACCAGCACTTTTCTCCTCTTCTTCCTCCCTCAAAATCAACACTTTACCCGGTTACCTTTTCAGTTTATAGCTGTGATTTTATTTGGTTCTATTTAATCAAAGTAAAGTATACATAGATCTAATATTTCATAGCTCACATCCTATATCTTGCACTAAAAAAAAGTATCATAAGCATCCCAGATCTAGTTGTAGGGAAATTGTCCTTTTTGCATGAATTTGAAAGAAAACTTGTAGATCACATGCATTAGATTTCCTTTCGCTGCGATAAATTTCAATATTCTGCAATATCAGTGCATTTTAATTGGCTGCACAAACATCAATTCAATATCCCGAGGAAATCTTTCTTTCCTTGGTTCCTTTTCGTCGGTTTAGCTAGTTTAATTTCATTATTTTTTGAGATAAAGTAGGCTGACCCAAAGGTACTCTTAAAGTTATTTTGGGCATTTATTCTCCAAATTCACTCGATTTCAATTATAATTTCTGAAAGAGAAGAAAGGAAGCTTCTGTCCAAAGTGGCTTTGGGAGCGCTCAAATCCCCCCGGGGGTCTCTCTTTTGTCACATAATTTGTAAATTTTTTGTATACACTGTAAGATATTGGTTTTAGCCTGTATAAGGACCAAGAAGGACTGATATATCATTCCTCTAATATTTTAACAAGTAATAAATAAAATTTCCTTTGGAATAGGCTCTTTCGAGCCCATTCCCCATCCCCCCTTGGGGGATTCGCGTCGGTGCCATTTTCGTCGTTTTCTGCTTATTTCCTTTTACTATAATTGATCTGATTTACAGGGTAGTATACTTGACCTTGTTTTTAATTCCATACTCCATATCTTACTTTCAAAAGTAATCATAATACTTACCCCACGATTTCCCGAGTGACCCGAAAGGGGAAAGAGATTCATGGTAGGATTAATCAGAAAACCAGATTTGTGTAGTTGTTTTATTTTTTCTATCATTTTTTTATCAGCAGATTTAAAATTAACCCCTCCTTGATTCCCCGATTGAGATCCACTTGGATCGAAAGAGGTTCTTGGAGGCTTTTCTTTTAAACAAGAACACATCTCTTAAAAACTTATTAAAATTTACAAGACTCCAGTGTGTATGCTCTGCACTTGGATGTGGTTTGTCCGATCAGTCAAGCTGTATCAAAAGCACTTGGGTGACTAGCATAATTAGGACTCACCCTCCCCAATTAACAAACCATCAGGTGAAAATCCAACACCTCGATCAAACCTTTACGGTGCAAAATACCCAAAGGAAGCGGGAACCTACTGAAAAGTGACCTCGGGGCGCTGATCTCTGTCACACCCTAATGGGTGCGTTAAGAACATAGCCCCAGAGAATCCATTTCTGCCCACATATTCCTTGCGGGTAGCCATATAAGTTTTGTTTTGGACATACTCCAAGTACTCTCGGGTATATCTGGAGTCCTCCTTTTAGCCTAATTTAATCAATTCATACTTCAATTTTAACTTAAAACATACCAATATGCAATCGCAAAACATTCACTCCAAGCACATGCAAGCACATTGATCTCTTTGATTTGACTGCATTATTAAGGCACTGGTCATTTTTGCTTCATATATATATTGTTTATCAGCTTTGTGCTTTCGTGTGTTATCTTCATATCTTGTCATCTTCAATTGTCTATAGTTAAAATATTCGAACTCCTAAGTAACTGATTCAGTTTAACATCACCACACTAAGTAATCATCCTTAGTAACTTAATAGGGTCTACCCCCCTTGGCTTCATTAGGAGTTGAGCCTAAACAGAGGAGTCAAGAACAAGGTGACAGCCTTGACTCAAGACTTGCCCCCAAGGACACACCGAGTGGCTTGAAGATTTCTGCCACGTGATCCAGGTGTGTGAAAAGGCGGAAACACTTTTTGGCGCTGTTGCCAGGGATAAATCTTTTTATTCCCTAGTACGACTTAGCTTAACTGTTTTCTAAACAACTAAAAAGATAAAAAAAAAATTGATTGATCTACTCTTAAAAAAACATAAAAATTAAAACTCGATCCATCTGGTGACTCCACTATCTAACATCCCTTCAAGAATTTCTACCCGAAGAAACTACCAACAATTATTCAATCCTCTCCCTGATCCTGAAAGGTTTATTAGGGAAAGATTGAATAGGCAGACTTCTCATAGAAACCTTGTAGTTTTAGGAGACCAATCCCTCTCAGATATCCATAACATATTTGTAGAGAGTCATACTTTCCAATCTCAAGAAATGGCGGATTTTTACAAACCCCTTGACTTTTCTCAGATAGCAGGTGCTCCTCATAACATTCTGAATGATGCTATCAAGAATCTCCCCAGGTTTGAGGGAAATAATGCTACCACTGCCAAGACTCATCTCTGAAAGTTTGAAAGGCACCTAGTCAGTTACTGTGATAATGTTGCCTCTAACCATGAAGATATTAAAATGAAGGTCTTTGCTTTATCCTTAGAGGATGATGCTGTGGAATGGTATGGAAACCTTGGTGATGATTCATATAAAACCCTTAATGAATTCCTAGCAGGTTTTAAGAAGAAATGGGGGGAAAAGAAAGAACCAAGACATTTGCTTGCTTCCCTTCATAATATAAAGAAGATGGAGAATGAAACTATGGATGAATTTAATACTAAGTTCGGGCGTGTGATTGCGGACCTCCCTAGAGACATTAATCCAAGCGATGCCTCCATCTTGATATCCTACATCGAATATTTCACTGGTGATTTGAGATACCAATTAAGGGATAAAGATCCAGTCGATCTAAAAACTGCTCAATATCTTGCCGAAAAAATAGAAAGGAATATGCAATCTTCGAGAAAATCCAACATTCCAGGTTACACTAGGGGAAACACTTCGTAAAACAAAGAGAAGGGAAATGCCATTGAATTAGAGGAAAAGGCAACCTCTAAAGATCCCATGGAAAAGGTAACTAGCCTATTAGAAAAATTCATGACAAACCAATCTGAGCAATTGAATAAAATTCATAACAGAATAGTTACATTGGAGAGAAATAATGGACCTAGGAATTTTCAACCAAAATAGAATCAAATATATCAAAGGAAGTTTCCTCAGCAAGAGCCTAGGATTCCAAACCAGTTAGACTCAACTAACTTGGTAGAAGAATTAATTCCATGGTGTAGACCTTGTGAGCAATTCCACCCTGAAATTACTTGCTACATAGCAAACCATATTATAGAACATGGGATGGAAGAGGTCAGTAATCAGGAAACAACATCAGGCGAGTCTGATCATGTGTACATGGTAGGCCGAACCTACCCTCTATCAAACTAGCATTGGCAGTAGGCCATGGACTATGGTTTTGAGAAGGATCTCCTGTCTAACTATTATGGTACAATGCCTCCTCCCGAGGAAATTAAAGAAACGACATGTAGAAAACCCTAAGAAGCCCGAAAATGAATTTGTTCATTTCACTGATAATTTTGGAAACTATATTATTTTGTCAAATTTCATGGCCCCCATTAAGGAAAACATTAAAAATGAAAAGATCGATGAAGTTTGACAAATGTACTTTGACGGGGCTTATTCCAAAGCGGGAAAGGGTGCTGGCATCGTGATCATTTCTCCTTCAAATAAAATCTACAATTTTGTGTTCAGGTTAGAGTTTGAAGCATCAAACAATGTAGCTGAATATGAGGCATTGATCCTAGGTTTAGAAACTGCTAAATATATGGGGATAAAGATGTTGAACATAAAGGGTGATTCATATCTAGTTGTCCTCTAGATCAAGAATCAGTATCAATGTAAAAATGATAGACTAAGGAAGTATAGGAATGCCACATGGGACACTATGGAATGGTTTGATGCACTTAACATTCAAAATGTCCATAGGGAAATGAATGGGTTAGCAGATAGATTGGCGGTAGCAGCATCCACCCTCCAGCCATCAGATGAAATGATTAATGGGAATGGAAAAATGGAAAAAAATTTCAGACCTTCAATTCCAGATAATATAGACCATTGGAAGGTGTTCAAAGATGATGAGCAACTCTTGAGATTCATCCACAATCTACAAGAGTTCGAAGGTTGCAAAATCAGTTATCAGCAGGAAGGTAAAGAGTATCAGGAGTGCAAGGATAATGAAAGGAATCACATCCCAAGTAGCCTTATAGCTTTTGAGAATCTTTTCGATCGTCAGGATCATCATAAAAAACAAAAAGAAGAAATAAAAACTGGGAATTATATGGAAATAAACATAGGAACTGACAAGGATCCCAAGTTAATAAAAATTGGAAAAGGCACTTCAAAAAAGGAAAGGAACAACTTGATCAACCTTTCAAAGAGCCATGGATTTTTCCTTCAAAGAACTTATAGGCAAAATAATTGAAATATATCAGGATGACTTAACTATGTTTTCAAAAGAAAGAGCTGACCACATAAGTCATCTTAGGCAGGTTTTTATAAGATGTTAGAAATATGGTATTTCCTTGAATCCCTCCAAGTCAATATTTGGAGTTGACGAAGGTAAGTTGTTGGGGCACATCATTTCTAAATATGGTGTCAAGGTTGATCCTGAGAGAGTCGAATCTATTAAGAAAGTCCCCTTGCCTCACAATCTAAAATCTCTCCAGTCCTTTAATGGTCAAATCAATTTCATAAGAAGATTCATCCCAAACTTAGCAGAATTAATGAAACCTCTACAAAAGCTATTGAATAAAGATGCTAAGTTTGAGTGGACAGATGAAGGGAAAGATGCATTCAAGTCCATAAAAAATTCCATATCCATGTCCCTGGTCTTGATTAGTCCTGATTATTCCAAAGAGTTCGAAATATTTTCCTTTGCCTCAGAAGACACCATTGCTGGTGTTTTACTTCAAAAGAATAAGGAGGGACAAGAGCAACCCATAGCCTTTATGAGTAGAGCCTTACAAAATTCAGAATTGAAGTATACCACGATGGAGAAACAGGCCTATGCTCTTGTCAAGTCCCTTAAACATTTCAGAACTTATATAGGTTACTCCAAAATCATTAGATATGTACCCCATGCAGCTGTCAAGGATATCATGTCTCAGCAAGACTGTCTAGGAGTCAGGGGTAAGTGGGTTTCAAAAATTGAGGAATATGATTTGGAGATAAGACCTACTAAATTAATCAAGGGACAGGGTCTTGGAAAGATGTTGACCCAAGGAAATGAGGAGGCTTTAGGAATAATCTGCCAGAGCAGCAATTCAGAGCAAAGTGTATCAGATGAGTTTCAGAGATTGGAGCAGCACCCCTGGTACACCGACATCATATTTTTCCTCCGCAACCTTACATGCCTTGATCACTTACTGGGTCATAAAAGAAGGGATTTAAGGTTAAAGGAAACTAAGTATTGCTTGACCAAAGATGGTTTGGGTTGGAGAAACCCAGATGGTTTGATACTTAGATGTGTCGATGAACCTGAGTCCAAGAAACTCATGGTTGATTTCCATTCAGGATTTTGTGGTGGACATTTTGCAGCTAAAACAACCGCCCACAAAATCCTTAGAGCAGGCTACTATTGGCCAAACCTATTTTCAGATGTGCACAAGCCTGTCATAGCTTGCCCCCAGTGTCAGTTATTCACTGGAAAGCAACAAATGAAAGCCTTGCCTCTAAATCCAATACTAGTCCAAGCCCCTATTCAGCAATGGGGGCTTGACTTCATCGGTAAGTTCAAGGATAACTCAAGCAATGGTTATTCTTGGATTCTTACCGCCACAAATTATTTTACCAAGTGGGTAGAGGCCATACCCACCAAAAAGGCAACTGATGCCATAGTCATGGATTTCCTAGAAGACAAAATCATCACAAGATTCGGTGTGCCAGCTAGAATAATCACGGATAATGGCCCATGCTTTATTTCTTCCGAGATGTCATCTTTCTGTTTCAAGTACGGAATTATCCTATCTCACTCACCTAATTAATATCCCCAAGGAAATGGTCTAGCAGAATCAAGTAACAAGAACTTAATGACCATAATCAAAAAAATTGTGGGCGACAATAAGAAGGCTTGGGATAGCAAAATCAAATTGGCATTATGGGCTGACAGGATCACTAAGAAAAGTTCAACGGGGAGGAGCCCTTTCGAACTAGTCTATGGCCTTGATGTCACTTTACCATTCCATCTAAAGCTTCCAGTGTATCAGCTCCTCCAGACATTCAGCTCAAATCAGGAGGCCATCCAGAATAGAATAAACCAATTAATAGAGCTAGATGAGAGAAGAAGAGACTCTCTTGACCATAGTATCAAGAATTCAAACAAGGTCAAGAGAGCCTTCGATAAATATACCCAGACAAGTTACTTCCAATTAGGTGACATAGTTCTACATTGGGACAAACGACGGGAAAAACCTGGGAAACATGGAAAGCTCGACAGCCTGTGGTTGGGACCATACATCATCGATGAAATAGAAAGAACGAAATCCTTCTATCTAAATGACTTGGAAGGATAAATATTGAGCTTACCAGTGAATGGTTTCCTCCTCAAGTTATTTTTCGCCAAGACAATTTGATGCCTTTAGTGGCGTCGGTGGTTTCAGGGCCAATTTCTAAACCTTTCCCTGCATGTATTTCTAAATTGTATATATCATATTGTTGTATCATTGATATTGTTGTATTATAGTTATGCTGTACCATGTTGAAAATTTTCCTTTGTATATTAGTTTTTGTAAAATATTCCTTTTTTCACATTACAGATTAATTATGTACATTAGTTTGTTTATGGCTAATTGTTTCTTATATATACATGTTACTGACAAACTCTAATTGCCTTGCAGGAACCAGAGATTCCAGAGTTCTCACATCCTCTCCTTTGAACAGAATATCAGTCAGAGAATGTGTCCCAGATGGAGCCAGAATGTTACCACCTAAGTTGTAATTAGTGGTCTTTATCAAATGAGCCTGGTGACCCGGACAGGGTTAACTTGTTCGGACTTCAAAAGACCCTTGGAAGTACTTCTGGGAAGTGCTTGTTGTATCATATCACATGTTCATACCCCATGGGGAAATTGTAATAAATGTTCTAGCATGATAGTGTCTGTAAAAGACTCGATCTCTTAGACTTCGTTTGTCAATCCGATCAGCCCAGGGTGTTTTTTCCCTTGGTTATTATTGGTTGTTGAATAAACGACTGATAATTTCTGAGTTTTTCACTCCATACCTCCAAAGTTGGGGTGGTCGGCTTGGCATTTAGGCCTATTGAGGTTATTAGAGTCTATGTGTCAATGTATAAATATGCTAGACATCATTTTTGAGTCATATTAACATGTCTAAGTCCCCCTAGGTGTTTTTCAATTTTTCAATTTTTTAGTTTTTTCAGTGTTTTTTTTAAATTTTAATTTTTCCAAAACTTAGGCTATTTTT
>LPNX011141601.1:202137-243938 GCA_001517045.1 Pseudotsuga menziesii | reverse complement strand
GCTGAATGCAAATTTTCCTATATGAACACCTAACTATTACTCCAAAGCAAATCTAGATCTAGTGCAAGTACAATGCAACGTGCATAATTCAATGCATAATGAGAAGCACATATTTTTGTATTTTTTGCAAATAAAGAGATACAATAAGCAAAAGAATGATTCTACCCACCCCAGACTCTGCAAGCGCACATAAACAGCATTCCAGCAAAGCACTAAGGTAAAAGGACTCTAATGCACTAATCTCAAACAAAAAATCAAAGATGCCATGACAAGAACTTTCCTAAAAAAAAAAAATTTAGGCTAAAAAGAACATTTCTGGTAAAAAACAGAGGCAATAACAGACACAGGCAGTGCCAAAGGAGACTCAGCAACAATCAGAACTCACCCAGCAATCCACTATCTTCCACAAAAGGGTAAAAACCAGGGTATACGCGACTGTGTGCAGTAAAACCGCGTGTATACGCGGAAATCACAGAGAAACCCGCGTGTATACGCGACTGTAAACAATAAATCCGCGTACAGGAAGGAAAAGATGCATAAACCACAGGAAAACAGACAGGCTGAGACTTATTTCACACCAATCAGGCTATACCAAGCATACATGCCCCCATACCCGATACAGAAACAAGAGACAGAGAGCAATTCAAATACATTGAATGCCAAGAAACCAATCCCCAAAGGTCAACTACTAGGAACTCCCCAGCATAGTCGCCAATTCTGTTACGGAGAGAAATTCCTATGGCTTGGGGTACCACAACAGACAGCTAGACTCCAGAAATCAATCTTCTCCAATATGCAATAGAAATAAACAATCTAACACTAAAGGATCGAACCTCGTACCTTATTTCGGACGGTTGAAGTAGATCCTTGTTGAGCTTTCCAATCTTCAGCTTGAATTGTTATAGCACGTCCTTAACAACAAGTAAACAATACAAGCATACTATATTTCATGGTGTTAGATCTATTCTAGCATATATAATCAATAATGTAAAAGCATTTGACATATTCCAAGGGAAACAATATTCATTCAAATACACATTACTGGACAGGAAAAGATATTTCTATTAATGAGAATCAGAGATTACAAGTGACAACCTCTGATGGCACGTCTGCGAACCGGAGAAACTGAATCCCCCACTTGGGCCTCCACCACCTCAATCCTCCATCACTTCGATAGCAAGCTTACTAACAATGGGCAAGCTTGGGAAGAACACAACAGTGCTCCAAGGGACAAAGGGAGGCAGACTCAAGCATAAAGTTCTGGCAACAATGGACTATAGTTTCGATGCTCTCAACTTTCTCTTATGCTTTCAATGTACCAAGGGGTTCCTTATATAGCTCTTCAAAGGGATACTGAAGGGTCGAATCCGTGCGATCTCAAGGCATATGGAAGGCCAGGAGTCATATGAGTCGGATCCAAGTCAAGGAACAGTCCAAAAGGATTTGGATTTATGCACACATCCCGATGTACGCGACTATCGAGGGAATATCTGCGTATGTATGCGGTTATCAGGGAAAAAGGCGCGTATATCAATATTATAATGTTTTTTGGGGATGATTAAGGTAACATCAAAAGATATAAAGTGGTCCAAAGGGGTTAATGAGTCTGCAGCGGGACAAGGGAAGGCCATACAATGTGTGATTCACCTAGTGTGGTGAAATCCGTGAAATTTTGCGTACTACGTGTAATGCACAATTTTTCTTCAAATGCTGAATGCAAATTTTCCTATATGAACACCTAACTATTACTCCAAAGCAAATCTAGATCTAGTGCAAGTACAATGCAACGTGCATAATTCAATGCATAATGAGAAGCAAATATTTTTGTATTTTTTGCAAATAAAGAGATACAATAAGCAAAAGAATGATTCTACCCACCCCAGACTCTGCAAGCGCACATAAAAAGCATTCCAGCAAAGCACTAAGGTAAAAGGACTCTAATGCACTAATCTCAAACAAAAAATCAAAGATGCCATGACAAGAACTTTCCTAAAAAAAAAAATTTAGGCTAAAAAGAACGTTTCTGGTCAAAAACAGAGGCAATAACAGACACAGGCAGTGCCAAAGGAGACTCAGCAACAATCAGAACTCACCCAGCAATCCACTATCTTCCACAAAAGGGTAAAAACCAGGGTATACGCGACTGTGTGCAGTAAAACCGCGTGTATACGCGGAAATCACAGAGAAACCCGCGTGTATACGCGACTGTAAACAATAAATCCGCGTACAGGAAGAAAAAGATGCATAAACCACAGGCAAACAGACAGGATGAGACTTATTTCACACCAATCAGGCTCTACCAAGCATACATGCCCCCATACCCGACACAGAAACAAGAGACAGAGAGCAATTCAAATACATTGAATGCCAAGAAACCAATCCCCAAAGGTCAACTACTAGGAACTCCCCAGCGGAGTCACCAATTCTGTTACGGAGAGAAATTCCTATGGCTTGGGGTACCACAACAGACAGCTAGACTCCAAAAATCAATCTTCTCCAATATGCAATAGAAATAAACAATCTAACACTAAAGGATCGAACCTCGTACCTTATTTCGGACGGTTGAAGTAGATCAATCTTCAAAGGGATACTGAAGGGTTGAATTCGTGCGATCTCAAGGCATATGGAAGGCCAGGAGTCATATGAGTCGGATCCAAGTCAAGGAACAGTCCAAGAGGATTTGGATTTATGCACACATCCCGATGTACGCGACTATCGAGGGAATATCCGCGTATGTACGCGGTTATCGGGGAAAAAGCCGCGTATATCAATATTATAATGTTTTTTGGGGATGATTAAGGTAACATCAAAAGATATAAAGTGGTCCAAAGGGGTTAATGAGTCTACAGCGGGACAAGGGAAGGCCATACAATGTGTGATTCACCTAGTGTGGTGAAATCCGCTATAACAATAGCTATGACAAAATGATAGTGCTTATATCTTCTATTGAAGGGGTTCATTTTTTGTTGCCATACTACTACAAGAATTTTCATCAATGCTCATAACTATTGTACTATCAACTTTTTGATTCACGGAATCGTAGAGAACCCTCCAAATTATGCCACCATAGTTGTATATCCAAGTTAAATGAGAATCCATTCAAACATGTGAGAGGAAACCCATGCTTTGGATCCTCCAACCTTGTGTTAGCGTGAAAGAAAGAACAAAAAAAGGTTCTTTTCAAACTGAGAGAATAGACAGAACGATTACCCTTATTATGCAATGGAATTATGCATTTATAGCTTTAAAATAGACCAGAAATGTCCAAACTAAGATCAATGGTGATGGATTTCATGTGTTTCAAATAACTTCAGTTATGATTTTTCAAATCCCTTTATACTTGATTTTGATGTGCAAGTTCAATGAAGAAGAAAAGAACAATAAAAGGAAACTTAATCTTTGAAGTCTTATGACAATATGGAATGTAGTTTGAGATAAATGAGATTTAAAAGAACATGAGTGTGCACCAAAACAGAGTATTGGATTTGCTTATGTAGATTCCAGATAATGTCATGCAAAGGGAATACACAAATATGCCAAATTTTAGGCCATTCAAGATGTTAAAAGGGACAATAAAATCTAGATTGAGATTCCAATGTAATTCCTAGATAGTCACAGACCAAAGTTTTATTCCAAATTAAACTTTAAATCCTAAGTTATTTGTTTGGCTAACAATCCCATTTAATTGCAAATCTAAACCAATGAACATAATTCTAATAGGAGTGAATTATAACCCTGCAAATTAATTAAAATTTAAAGGTTCGATTAAGGGAACCGTCCCTGATCAGAATGTTGCAAAAGAGGTTGAATAACTTCATTAGGATCTCCTATAATCATTTGAAATCTTGTAATAATGATGTAAATTTGAATGAGGGTTTAAGCTCAATTGAATTTGTTTAGAACAGCTACAATGCATACAATTTCTTCAAACAAACAAAAAAGCAATGGAGATAGATACCAAAAGACAAAGTTGTGTCAATGTTTGCTTGGATATTTAGATTAATGAAGCATTGAAATAACATAATTAAGAGATAAATCCTAAAAAAACTATTCACTTACAAGATTCCAAAGGATGGAGGTCAAATAGACCTTTAGGGTACCAACAATTCGCATGAAATAGCCATAGAAATGAGATTCTATACAAACATTGAGGTCTTACTATCATAGATCAATAAGAGATAATGATGTTGTTTTATTTTTGTCATTTTTGTTCAATTATATTAGTATGGTTCAAAATTAGTTTTTAATCTAAAATGGTTGAATTTTGAGGCTGCAGATTATGTTGTGGTAGAGAAGTCGTCTATGGAGACATGGATGAAAGGTGGTGTAGACTATATAGTTTTTAAGAGATTGGATATCGATGGAATTCATATCGTTGGAAGTGTGCTAGTACAATATATTGCACTTGGCCATTTTGTTCAACATGTATTTTTTAATTGTTTGGTATCTGTGTTTCCCATGCAGTATCTCCATGTTTTTATAGCTTGTTTTTAAATGTAATAGTTTTTCAAAAATGATGGAAAAATCTTTTAAGGTTGATGGTATGGTGGTAGAGTTTACAGATTAAAATCAAGGAATGGAAAAAATTGGCACATTTACTATGAAACAAGAGAATCTCTTTCAACTTGTTCGGAAGGAAAATTCCAATCTTGCAGATGTAATTCTTAATCTTGGTCTTTTTGAAAAGTAAATGTGTTTGACTGGGAACTTGTAAATTCGCTAACATAGATTTTTTATGTAAGATAAGGATATAATAAACACAAAAAATGAAAATGGGGACCAAATTCCCATTGTATCAAAATTAAAGTCTAAGAGTTGATTACAAGTAAGAGGTAAACTCCCCTTGTGATTCTAACCCCCCTTGGGAGGTGCTCTACATGCATGCTCAGAAAAAACAATGTAACCCCATGCATGCACCCCACCTTAGTTGTTTTTAACCTTCCCATGTAATAAATATAAGATAACTCACACAAGTGGATTTTCCTACATACTGAAGGTAAACTATTGAAAATTAGCACTTCAAATCTTATATGTCAATATTCTAAAAATAGTGTTGCCACTTCTCTAGTGAAGTGCATCCTACATGCAACTAAAAATGGATACATAAATACCAATTTGGTGTGCATTCAATGTTGCAATATCTCCTTAGGATATGAATCCATCCTTCCTGCTAATGGTAGAGTATGATCCCACCTCATTTATGCACCTCTATTCCTATCTAAAATAAGTAGTGTGTTGTTGGATTAATTGTTGTCATGCTGGTTAGTGTAATTCATATTTAATATGACTTGAATTATACCAATAAGGGTGTGCAATTCCCTCTTTTGTTGCAAATTCATGTTGTCCCAAAGTGGTGAATGTTGCCCTTGATGCACCTTCATGATGCTAGAATAAATAGGCCCATTTCCATGAATGCATTTTGCTTAATATTGCTCAAGATAGGTATGGTAACTCCCTTATGAATTTTCGTATTATATCCTACAGAGAACATCATCCCTCCTAACATTTTTATATGTATGACTTAAACATAGGACGTCACCTCCTTCCCAGGACTTTTTTTGTGTCTGAGTTAAACATAGGACATGCAAAACAACATTTTATATCTCAACAAACTATTGCACTTCACTTTGATTTTGTATCATTTCTTCCTCTACGGTATAGCCAGTACAATGTTATCAGAACTGGACCGGTCATCGAACCGGCGAAGCCGAAAATGTGAACCGGACCAGAACCGGTAAAAAATCGGCTGACTAAAAAATACATAAAATATTCATATTTTGTAAAAAACATATATATTCATGTGCATACATAGGAATCCAAACCATTAATACATAAATATGCAAAGTTTCTCATATATATAGAAAATATGGGTGCAAATATCCAAAATAGCACCAAGTGCAATACATCTCTGAGGTTTTGAACCAAAGTACATTAACAAAGAGGCTCCAAAGTACATCAACAAAGTTCTATTTTCTGTTTTTTTTTTTTTTTAAATTGAGTTTCATGAGTCCCTAGTCCAGACCAGATGGTTTGGCCGGTTTTGACTGATTCGACCGATTTTGTTCGGTTTCATCCGGTTCCGACTGGTTCCATACCTGGTTTGGAAAAAATATGGTTTTATGATGTTTTTTGCTGACCGGACCGGCCTACCCTGTAAACCGGTTAGACCGGCCATTTTGCCAGTTTTGGTCTGGTTCCGATAACACTGGTATGAATTAAACATAGGATGTCACCTCCTTCCCGGGACTTTTTTTGTGTCTAAGTTAAACATAGGACATGCAAAGAAACATTTTATATCTCAACAAACTATTGCACTTCACCCTGATTTTGTATCATTTCTTCCTCTACGGTCTAGCCAGTATGTGCCATAATCTATTTCTCTTTGATACTAACTTAAGAATTATTAGATTCCTCAACATTCTACTTTGGAAATACAAAAATTGTTTTCCTAGATAAGCTAGAGAGGGATGGGCATTATCAGAGCCAATACCTTTACCTAAAGAGTTATAATTTTGACCATGGTTTCCATGTGATGAATGAAATATCTGGGAGATAGATGAATCCACCATTGGATGTTGTCATTTGATCGTAACTTTATTGTTTCTATTTTCCTCATCTTGCTGCTTTGGGAACACAAACAATTGTTTTCCAGAGGAAGGTAGAGAGGAAAGGACATTATGACAACATGTACCTTTACATGAAGAGTCAGAAGTTTGAATACAGTTTCCATGTGATGACTGATGCACTTGAGAGATAGATGAATCCACCATTGGATGTTGATCTTTAATATTAATTTGATCAATACTAACTTCCGTTGCGTGTTTCTTTGGGAACACAACAAATTATTTTCCTGAAGAAGTTGGCATGTGATGGACACAAACATAACCCACACCTTTAAATAAAGATGTAGAAGTTTTACCACTAACTTCAAAAGATATTACATTTTCCCAAAACTTGCATCAGGTTCATTTTGTTTGCACTATAAACATTTATCTCCTATTATATTCCTTCATGTGTAGGTTTCTAAAATTTTAGAAAGTAACGAAAGGAATTTCAAGTGGATAGGAGGGTTATGTTTTTGGATTCAACATGATCTTATTATCTTACTAAATTAGAAAATTTGTTTGAGAAGGCCACTAGGGATTAGGGATTGTCTGTAACAACAATTAGAAATGATGGTGTTTCCAAAGCTTTTAATTGTTGTGCTCATCATTTCAATTCCAAATCTGATTGGACCTTTTAATTGTTGTGTTTTTGGAGAATGGAATTTTTATGTACTCTAAAAAAAATAACATTCTAAAAAAATCCATAACATTTAAAAATTTAAACTATTCCTCATAAAAATGCTTTTCCATTTAGGGTTCCATCAGTGTATACATCTACCTTTTCATTCAGGGTTCCATCAGTGTATACCTTTTCATTTGAAAGAGGTCGCCTCTTGTTCAAACCCTATATAATATTATCATTCCCACAAATAGTCCAATTCATTGAAAAATTAAACTACTTCCTTTAAAACTACATTTTCATTTAGGGTTTATCAATAATGGTGTTAGGTATATATCTCAGTGGTAAAATATTTGGCTACAGACCAAAGAGTCACTAGTTAAAACTTGGTTGATCCTTTTTTTTTACCAAGAAAAAGCCATATATGTAATATTATTGAAAAATATGAATCAAGAGATGCAAGTGAATACACCCAAAGTTCCACTAGTAGAACAGAAAAACTAAGATAATCCATCAAGAGATCCAATACAAGCACAATGATCCAGAGATTTTGGCTAGGAGGTGGCTATGAATGGTACCAGCTCCAACCAGCATCATGACGACTTGGGAAACAATTTATCAAAGAAGAAAAATTCATCTTGATTATTTATATGCAAACCCTCTGGCTCCAAGAATCACAACCCTCAACAAATCCATATGATCCTTGTAGACTTGCCCATAAATCATGTCAGGCAAAATTTTTTCAATGATACTCAACTCCTGCTGAACTTTCTTTAAGCACTTTCTATCACTAAATCCTAGAAATCTGGGTTGTTTCATTCAGAAAGTAATGGTCCAAGGGGTCCTTAACACTGTCAAAGTGTTTGAACTGGTAATATTCACCAAAAATAGAAACAAACAAGCTACTACCTGTTGAATAATTTCCCATGGAAACTTGTACTCTGTCTTGGGAACTTTGAACATCTTCCTCATTTATGTGGCCATGACCCACTACATTCTACCTTGCTCTTAGAAATTGTCACCTTTGATGCTACAGGAATAGCACTCAAACCATCTTCAATATGTTTCAACTGATGACACTTGGAATCTATTGCTAATTTTTCACATTCATCATTGCTCATCTCAGTCCCATCAGAGTTCTGTTCAAGTTCATTCTATGGAGTAGTTTGATCCTAGAAGTTGCATCCATAGAATTTGTTAAGCTCTTGGAACCTCAAAATATAAATAGACTAGTGAATACTCTAATTGATCCATATGAGTTGGTATACTTCGTGCAGAATACTCTCATGTGGAAACTTGCACTCTATCTAGGGAACTTTGAACATCTTCCTCATTTATTTATATGCAAACCCTCTGGCTCCAAGGATCACAACCCTCAACAAATCCATATGATCCTTGTAGACTTGCCCATAAATCATGTCAGGCAAATTTTTTTCAATGATACTCAACTCCTGCTGAACTTTCTTTAAGCACTTTCTATCACTAAATCCTAGAACTCTGGGTTGTTTCATTCAGAAAGTAATGGTCCAAGGGGTCCTTAACACTGTCAAAGTGTTTGAACTGGTAATATTCACCAAAAATAGAAACAAACAAGCTACTACCTGTTGAATAATTTCCCATGGAAACTTGTACTCTGTCTTGGGAACTTTGAACATCTTCCTCATTTATGTGGCCATGACCCACTACATTCTACCTTTCTCTTAGAAATTGTCACCTTTGATGCTACAGGAATAGCACTCAAACCATCTTCAATATGTTTCAACTGATGACACTTGGAATCTATTGCTAATTTTTCACATTCATCATTGCTCATCTCAGTCCCATCAGAGTTCTGTTCAAGTTCATTCTATGGAGTAGTTTGATCCTAGAAGTTGCATCCATAGAATTTGTTAAGCTCTTGGAACCTCAAAATCTAAATAGACTAGTGAATACTCTAATTGATCCATATGAGTTGGTATACTTTGTGTAGAATACTCTCATGTGGAAACTTGCACTCTATCTAGGGAACTTTGAACATCTTCCTCATTTATGTGGGCACGGCCCAGTACATTCTACCTTTCTCTTAGAAATTGTCACCTCTGATGCTACAGGCATAGCACTCAAGCCATCTTCAATATGTTCCCAAGCTTCCAGCTGATGACACTTGGAATCTCTTGTCAGTTTTTCACATTCAACATTGCTCATCTCAGTCCTATCCAAGTTCTGTTCAAGTCCATTCTGTAGAGCAGTTTGATCCTAAGAGGTTGCATCCATAGAATTTGTTAAGTTCTTGGAACCTCAAAATCCAAATAGACTAGTGATTTCTCTAGTTGATCCATATGAGTTGGTATACTTCCTGTTGAATACTCTCCTGTGGAAACTTGCACTCTGTCTTGGGAACTTTAAACATCTTCCCCATTTATGTGGCCACAGCCCACTACATTCTACCCTGCTCTTAGAAATTGTCACCTTTGATGCTACAAGCATAGCACTCAAACCATCTTTAATATGTTCCAATTTATGACACTTGGAATCTCTTATCAGTTTTTCACATTCAACATTGCTCATCTCAGTCCCATCAGAGTTCTATTCAAGTCCATTCTGCATAGCTGTTTGATCCTCAAAAGTTGCATCCATAGAATTTGTTAAGCTCTTGGAACCTCAAAATCCAAATAGACCAGTGAATACTCTAGTTAATCCATATGAGTTGGTATACTTCTTGTTGAATACTCTCCTGTGGAAACTTGCACTCTGTCTTGGGAACTTTGAACATCTTCCTCATTTATGTGGCCACGGCCGACTACATTCTACCCTACTCTTAGAAATTGTCATCTCTGATGCTACAAGCATAGCACTCAAACCATCTTCAATATGTTCCAACTGATGACACTTGGGAATCTCTTGTCAGTTTTTCACATTCAAAATTGGTCATCTCAGTCCCATCAGAGTTCTGTTCAAGTCCATTCTGTAGAGTAGTTTGATCCTGAGAAGTTGCATCCATAGAATTTGCTAATCTATTGGAACCTCAAAATCCAAATAGACCAGTGGTAATCCTAGCAAAAAATCTAAATGCTGCTCGAGGTGTTGACATGCCACCATTGCTATAGTCATTCAAGTTTTCTACTGTGGTGGATGATTCACTGAAAGACTTGGGCAAAAATTTATCTCTAAAGGATCTTGAAAAAAGGTAGAATACTTTCCACTCTTCGACTTCTTGCAATAGAGTGCCTCTTAATTATCTTTTCTTGTATACTGGCTTGAGTCTAAAATGTGTGATATATTCTTGCATTGCTGCAAATCTTTCTTGTTTCTTATAGACAAGAATAACTAAGGAGTTGTGGCATATTATTAAAGATATAAATAAGATGATAGAAATATTGAATAGAATACCTTGCATATTGGTCTATGAAACAACCATTTTTGGACAAAGAATGAAGGCTGGACAACAATAAAATTATGCTTCTGGGGCATTGCCTCACCTAATATCAACAGTAAAAGGTTCTATTTCTAGTTTTGGGTATAAATTTGAAGTGATTTGTTGAGGATGCAACCCTAAATCCAACCACTTGTGTGCATCTTAGACTCCTCATCCTCTTGTTCAATTCTGGGCATCTTTGTCAATGAAAACAACCTTCAAGTCTTCTTTCATCATAGGGGGTAAGCCACAAGTTTGACTTAGTTCTTCAAGCTCTTTCGTCACAACTTTGTGGTGTGCTTGTCTAAATACAACTATTTGTCATCTATAGCCTCTAAGAAAGACTATAACTTGATCTATTGCATCCCATCTCCATGCAATAAACTTTTAGTTCCTTGTGGTTTGGGAAGAAGGTTGCAAACTGTCCAATTAACAACCACAACTTGCATGTTGAAGACGAAGAAAATAAAACTTGTCTTTTGAGTGAGCATATTGTTGGTTCTTTATGAAATTCTAGAGGAGATAAGTTGATGATCAATGAGGGTGGTATCCCCAATCACTTGAATAGTTCAACCCCTATGGTAGTGAAAAATAAAGTGTTTTGGTCTAAGAGCATGGCTTGATCAAGCCACTTCATCGCTCTTTCCCAAATCTTGTGAAAATTGGTCTAACTCAACCATAAATTTGACAAAGTATTTCCCATGAACTTATTGAAGTAATATAGGGCCCATATTGCACTTGTTTTCTAGTCCTTCCCAAGCCAATTACACCACACTAAAATATCTTCTAAGTCTTAGAAAGACTTCTACAGCCGGAACTTAAGCATATTCTGCCCAGCAACCTTCAACATGTTTTAATGACTGGAAATTCACAAAGAAATTCTACCCAGTCAACCTTTCACACTCACCTAAAACCCCAAATCATTTGCTATTGGTTTTATCTCTCATTCAAGCTACAGTATTAGTTTGAGTAAAAATTCCATTTGCAGTTGTGACAATGAATGGGGTTGGGCATTAAACTAATGTACTGAAACAAACTTCAAACCAAGTTAGGAAAAATATATTTTTTTCTTCATCATTTACCACATATTTTCTTTGTCAATACTTTGATATCTACCATTTGTTATTGTTCCTGTAGCAAGTTTTTGGTATCTCTTGTTTTTAGGAAGGGCCAGACTATACTTATATTAGAATGCATAATACCCTGTAAATGTATTCAAATGAAATTTTCTTATCAAATATCAGATGGCAGCAACTTAGATAAGAGATTTTCTGTACATGTCCACCAATAGGAACTAGATTTCCATAATTAATGAAATTTTGAGCTTTTATACTGACCAAAAAATAATGATATATGTATATATTATATAATGCATAATACCATGTAAATGTAGTCAATGAAATTTTCTTATCAAATATCAGATGGCAACAACTTAGATAAGAGATTTTCTGTACAAATCCACCAATAGGAACAAGATCTCTATACTTAATGAGATTTTGAACTTTTCTACTGGGCAAAAAATAATGATGCAATAGATGTTTAGATTTCTCCATTACATCCTTACTCTACATAAATTATTCAGTCTAAAATTCTAAATCAATTTTAAATGTTCGTTGATTTATTTTCTAACTCCAGGCAATCATGCTGCAAAAAGGACAACTCTTAATGTAGTGCCCAATCAACACCAAACTAGTTCCACTAAATAAAATTTATCCTAAATAATCAAGTTTCAACACTTACCTAAGTATCAGCCAATAAATCCTAGCTAAGATCTAGCTTATTTTTTACTAACTCTTCTGAAACAATATGAATTGCTGAAGCATGTGTCAAAGGAATCATGATAGATTTAATTATTAATTTTTCCTACCTTGCGAACGCAGCATCCAATATCCCTGCTATCTAGAGATAAAGGAAAACAAGGTTTTCATTCCCCCATGGAAATGAAGAGAACATAGCATCTAATATCCTTTCTATATACAGATAAGGAAAAATTAATTTGTCACTTCCCCAAGGCAATGGAGAAATTCCCCATATTAAATAATCACAAAATTAGTAAAGAAGTCCAGTCATTTTGAAATATTTGGCATTGAAGTAGGAAATATCTAAGTACAATAGGCCTAAATAGCAAGAATCTTTAGCAAACAAACAATATGAATAATATAAAACCACTAATTTTACTACAAATCATTGAGTATAGTTCAATAACTTTTAGACATTACCCAAACAAAAAGTAGAAGAAATGGGAAAAACGTATTACAATGGCCAAAGGCAAGGGAAATACTGATGAAAATATTTGAAAAGTGAAATTAAGGAAGCCGAAGCACTCAACGGACTCTAGTACTAAAAGCCAACTAAACTTATGATATGTAAACTGCCTTGGATATTCCAATGGACAGCGTGTCATAGCAGATCTTAGATTACTATTGTAAATATAGTGAGATTACACTCACACATGTAATGGTTACTTATGATTAAGATTTAATATTAGAAGCATGTTGCTTTCGTTATGAAAGATAACTGAGAATTTAAGAACAGACCGCAATAATTGAAAGAACACAGAAATTAACACCAAGATTTTACCCTAAAGAAATATGTGAGAGAAAAACCCTATGAAGAAATAAGGTTTATGCCTTGCTCTTTTTAGTCTTTGGTTTACAAAACGAAAACAAAGATTGGATCATTGTGGAGTAAATTGACACCGTCCTATGTAACAGGCTACTACAAGGTGGCCTTCTTCCTTTCCTCTGCCATTATACTTGTTTGAACTACCCAACTATGCAACAAAAAATTATTACACAAAAATAGAACCCCTTTCTCTCCTGGCAGTGAAGGTTTAAGGTTGGAGTCATCAAATTCAAAATAGTAACACTTTCCAGGAGTCACCATCACAACATCAACAGAAAAATTAAATCCACCAATGTTTGAACCCTAATGTTATAGCTATGAATTCCATCTTGAAGACCAATAATTGCAATGGTTTATCCCCATCGTGATGTAATTTGAGGGGATTTCACAGCCCTATCGAACTAAGGAGAAAAACGCGTTGGTTGCATTAGTGTTGTAATGTCCCTAAAATTCAAAAAAAAAAATATAGGCTAGTCAAATGCTACCTTTCAAGGACATTTTTTTAAATTTTGTAGAATGTATATGTCATTCTTACTTAAATCTAAGTGTCATAAGTTGTCTTTCTCTTTTATGTGTTTTCCTATATAATGATGATATGTTTATGTGATGTGGTTATGTTACTTGGATTTGTTTATAGGATTACTCTTCTTGTCACTACTAGTATCGGGCATTGTCGATGCTGGTTAAAATACATTTTACTTCTTATCTATGTATTAATTCTCATTTATGGTTTTATTCATTTAAAAAGGATGACTTGAATTTGAATGTCAAGGGTTGGAGTGGAGAGAATTTATCCCTTCAGGGACCACTCGAAAAGGTAAAAGGTTCCAACTGCTTTGGTGGGGATTACTTAGTTCATTGTGAACTAATGCAGGCTCCTACTCTTTTGCAGGTTATTCAGGTGGTGAACTCTATCTACGACCGTGGCAAGTAACAACATCCTATAGCATGATTACTACACCATACTATCCTATTCAAAGCTGGTGAAAAGAGGACTAAGGTCCTAGGCCTAACAGGGCCTAAGTACCATGTTTATGCAAGATCGAATAAGTGTATGGTTATATCTTTATGGTATATTTTACTATCTTTAAGGTTGTAAAACCTTATCCACCTTGATTGTATATAATATGTATATATGTAAACCATATGAGAAGAGATTTAGAGTTTATGGCATATCCCATATACCATTTCTAGAACATGATTCAAGTATCTAAACCATGGAGGAAATCCGCACTACTGGAAGTGAGCTACAGGAATTGTACTAATCCTCAAATGTTGTCAAAACGCATTTCAGCTACCGGATTTCCTATAGATCGAAATCATTCGTTGGTTGATATATTTCTGGTACTTCAGAACAAGACTGAATATTTGGGTTTTGTCTTAAAATGGATCAATATGGTTCTCCTCCTATCAATTTCATTCTCAAATCTGATCTTACATTTTAAGCATTGTGTGATTTAATTGAGTAATTTTTATTTTCCTGCATGAGTAGAATACAAGGACTATTAGACTCTTTGGAAATTATTATGATGGTGACTGATGCTGGAATAATTATTACTTAAAGAAAATGATGTAATTTTTTGGCATGGAAAAGATAAGTTTAAAGTATTTAACTTGGTCCTTGGAAGTGTTTATTCAGTAGATTGCTTGAAAGTTGAGTGTGATTAGTATAGGTTATTTTAGTACCATTCAAGCTTAGAGATGCATATATTTTGTTGATACCTGATCATCTTACGAGATCTTGGTTGATAATTTAATGATTAACAATTTAAACAATTAATTTTCCAAATAGTACATTAGTTATCTTATTGATTTATGATTTGGTTTATGAAGTTATAATGCCAAAAGATGTTTGAGAAAGGTCTATGTTCATCTTGTGTGCATATTTGAAGACGGATGGTGTTGAATCTCTAGAAAAGGATAAGGATTAAGGAAAACTAACAAGTAATAGTTTCCTTCATTCCACTTTATTGATTGATTCAATTTTTCGTCTTAGATTTTATTTAAGTTCTTGATTCAAGACCAATTATCCTAGGGGAATAAAAGCAATGGCCTCTCCCTTTATCTATTAGCAGACATCCTTTGTTTTTAGAAAAAAATTTACACAAAAAACTAGAAACTCTATTGGGCAAAATTTAGTTCACTCTTTTGTATAGGATCACTATACAAAACAGTACCTATTTCCCTATAGTAGTGTCCGGGCAAGCTACAGGCAAGAAGAAATAGTCCAGGTAGGTAGACAGAGATCTTAGGAAAGTAGACATAGGACTTGGGTAGGTACAGGAACTTCTCGGGAAGGCTCGGTTTCATTATGGGAAGATCCGGGAAAGCAGTCATGAACACAGGCAGTAGAAAAACAGGACCCGGGAAGGCAACATTAGATCCAGGCAGCTCTAGGTAGGAAGTTGTAGATCTGGAAACAAATCTGGAAAGTCCATGCAAGTAACAACAAATCTGGGCTGCATATTTACATTTTCTGGACAGTAGGAAGAACTAGGGAAGAAATCCCTAATTTGTATTTTGATGTAAAATTCATGTTCTGTGAAGGAAATTTGGGTAGTGGTGGAACTCTAGCAGCAGTGAATTTGGGCAGCAGTCAAACAACTTTTGGGAAGCAAGTTAATGGTCACGGGTGGTTAGGGATTTACTCACCCTCCACGTGGCAGCATATGGTAGCAGCAGCAATCCTGCTAGGGCTTCATTGTACTTGAATTTTTTTCATGTACATTCATCTCAGAATTCTGAGATCAATTCTCTTGTTTTAATGAAAAAACTTAGTCATCTCATTTAAGGGATGAATTACTGTTGCTTTTGGGTTTTTTGTCCTTTAAAGGTATCCCCGTGAAAAATCATGTGTTCAATTGTGTGATGCTTGGTTCACTACTGCACTTGTCTCACTCCTATTTGCTTTTCAATCTCTATCTATATTACAGTCTACAATTTCTTAAGAATGACATGCACATGTTAAAATTCAACATGGTATCAGAGCTTTGCATGTGAATATTGCAGTAAGAGAGAAAATTACTGTAATACTCCTAAAACATGGGACATCTGCACACTAAGATAGTGGACTAGTTAATCAGAGATGGCCACCAAAATATTCGGACCAGAAGAAAGGATTGAGGGGTTAGCCAACTACAACTCATGGAAATACAGGCTTATGGACACCTTAGAAGAGAATGACCTTGATGATTTGGTTCTCAATGAAACAGAAGAACCTGCATCTAATGTTTGAAGCATTGCCTTTAAGAAGAAGCAAGCAAAGGCAAGGTGGATCATCTATGACTCACGACACCCACTCTTTTTATGGTGTAACCCCAAGCTAGGGTTTCATGGTGATCTCTTGTAGCACCATCTTCATCTTTTCACTAGCTAGGGTTTAACCCTCGGCCTATTCACCTTAACAACAACCCTTAGAATCTTCACAGGGAGCATCATACATTCATGGGAAGCAACATTCCATCACAGGTAGCCTTAGATTCTTCAACAGTAGCATCATTTCACCCCCGGGTAGTCTCAAGCCCTTAACGGTCAACCTTTGGTAGCCCCGATCTCTTGCAGGCAACCTACCCTTGGCTGCTGTCTATCCCAGGCAGCTCCTAAAGTAGCTCGAGCAGCAGCAGCAGGCTGTCAGGTAGTAACAGCAGGGTCTTGGGCAGCAAAAGTAGGCTCGAGCAGCATCACGGTTGTTTCGGAAACAGTAGGGTTTCTTGGGCAAAAACAGGGTTGTTGGGGTTTTTGTCCTTTAAAGGTTTCCCCATGAAAAACTATCGTGTTCAGTGTGTGTGATGTTGTTGATGTTTCTACTACACTTTTATTTTCTTTTGTTATCTTTCGGTCTGCAAAATTTTAAATAATTCATGCTAATGCTAAAATTAAACACCGAGGGCCATTCTTTCAATGGAGGCACTTGGTAAGTTACCAGGAATTTGAACCAGTTTGGGACTAGGGAACTCATCCTAAGGCTGAGGGCCATTCTATAGGAGAATGGAGGCTGATCAGTTACTAGGAAATTGACCCAGTCTAGGACTGGGGTGGGACTGGGGTCTCAGCCTAGAATTGAGGGCCATTCACTGAAATAAGGTACTTCATCAGTTGCTAGAAATTTGAACCAGTCTGGGACGGGGGGACTCAGCCTAGGCTAAGGGCCATTCTCTGGGAGAATGGAGGCACTTTGTGAGTTACCAAGTATTTGACATTGAGTCATTTGATGCATCCTAGGGCTGAGGCACCTGGTTAGTTACCAGGTCGTCACCATAAGCCCTAGACTAGGTCTAGGCATGTGATGCACTCCTCTCCTTTATCTATGGGCTATTATACCTTCTCCGGGTATTAGCTACCCCTGGTTAAGAGACCTAGAATCTGATCTTGGTGGCATGAGGAGATCAAGTTAAAGCATTTAGTAATTCTCCTTATTTATGATGATGTGATTTGAGTGGGCATGAAGGACCCTAGATACCACTTGCTTTGACCACAAAATACTTCAAGTACCATCTAACCCTAAGCCTTGGTCCATTTGAAAGACCAAGTGGCACAAGTCAAAATGCAAGAAGAATTTTTGTACCACAAAAGATTAAAGTCAAAAGGGTAAAGAGGAAAAATATACAAACCATAATGTCAACTCCTAATTATGTGGGACCAACTCAAATGTTTGAAATCCTATAGATAAACGTCACTTGAAACTCATTTTAACACACAACAACTTTCATCACTTCACGGATTGAGGAAAGATTCATGACTGAGATTATCCGCTGCTTCTGAGAGGATATTTTTGTGGTTGGGTTATTTCTTTATCATTCTTTATTTATCTCTTTTCTCTATCCTAGTGTGGTTTCCTAGATCACTAGGGCTTGTCCTTGTACAGGCTACAATCCACAGCAGTGGTCCCGAGCTGCTACAATCCACAAGTAGCAGCAGTCACTCCTCCATTTCCTTGTGCTCACAGTGTGGACCTAGGGTAGTAGCATACCCTCACTGCTTGCTCTTGGTGGAAGTCTAGGGCAGAAACAAAGGCTGTCCCAACCCTTTTTGGTGGTCTCCTTTATCGGCAACAACATCCCAAACAAATTCGGGAAGCAGTAACAACAAAATTTCGGCAGTAAAGTGAATTAGGGCAAAAAACCCTAATTATGGTTTTGTTGTAGAAATTTATCTTTTGTGGATTTGGTTGATCAATGATTCAAACCATTTAGGGTTTGAAAATTATTTAGGACTCAGTCATCTCATTTAAGAGATGAGTTACTAATTCGTTTGGGTTTTTTGTCCTTTAAAGATTTCCTCGTGAAAAACTATTGTGTTTAGTGTGTGTGATGTTGTTGTTGTTTCTACTACACTTGTATTTTGTTATCTTTCGGTCTGCAAAATTTTAAAGAATTAATGCTAATGCTAAAATTCAACACTGAGGGCCATTCATTGAATGGAGGCACCTAGTCAGTTATCGGGAATTTGAACCATTCTGGGAGTCTGGAACTTAGACTAGGGCTCAGGACCATTTTCTGGAAGAATGGAGGAACCTGGTTAGTTACCAGGAAATTGACCCAGTATGGGGCTAGGGGTCTCATCCTAGAACTGAGGGCCATTCACTGAATGGACGTACCTAGTCAGTTACCAAAAATTTGAACTAGTTTGGGACTAGGGGACTCAGCCTAGGGCTAAGGGCCATTCTCTGGGAGAATGGAGGCACTTGGTCAATTACCAAGTAATCGACATTGAGTCATCTGATGCACCCTAGGGATGAGGCACCTGGTCAGTTACCGGGTCATCACCATAATCCCTAGACTGGTTCTGGGCACGTGATGCACTCCTCTCCTTGATCTATGGGCTATAAGACCTTCTCCAAGTTTTAGCTACCCCTGGTTAAGAGACCTAGCACCTGATCATGGTGGCACGAGGCGATCAAGTAAAAGCATTTAGTAATCCTCCTTATTTATGATGATGTTCTTTGAGTGGGCATGAAGGACCCTAGACACCACTCACTTTGACCACAAATTACTTGGAGGACCATCTAACCTTAACCCCTGGTCCATGAGAAAGACCAAGTGGCACAAGTCAAAATGCAAGAAGACCTTTTGTACAACAAAATATTAAAGTCGAAAGGGTCAAAGAGGAAAAAGATACAAACCGTAATGTCCACTCCTAATTATGTGGGACCAACTAAAATGTATAAAAGCCTATAAATAAATGTAACTTTCAATTCATTTTAACACACAACAACTATCATCACTTCACTTCTCCTTCATGGACTGAGGAAAGATTCATGACTGAGATTATTTGCTGCTTGTGAGAGTAGATTTTTGTGGTTGGGTTCTTTCTTTATCTCTTTTCCCTATCCTAGTTTGGCTGCCTAGCTCACTAGGGATTCTCCTTCTATAGGCTACAATCCATAGCAATGGTCATGAGTTGCTATAGTGCACGGGTAGCAGTAGCCACTGCTCCCTTTCCTTGTGCTCACAGTGTGGACCTAGGGCAGCAACATACCCTTGATGCTTGCTCTTGGTGGAAGACTAGGGTAGCAATAAAGGATGCCCCAACCCTTGTTGGTGGCTCCTTTATCAGCAGCGCATCCGAAACAAATTTGGGCAGCCCTAACAACAAAATTTGGGCAGCAAAGTCTAAAAGGCCATCTGCATGTCTTAATAATAACCCCCAAGTGCATACAATAACATAACCTAGCTTACATATCTAGCCTCTGACATGAAAGTTGATGGGTAAAGCATGGTGCATGTGTCATATTAAAATCACTTAGAAATATATTGTATTCATAGCGAGGAATATCAAATCCTACATATAACATGCTCTTGAAATTCTTGCTAGCCTCATGTGATCTGCCCTTTTTGACAAATCATCTCAAACAAATATACAATTGTTTGGTGTAGATAGAAAATGACCAAGCTTTGAGTAGTGTTCACTCAATTGTATGGATGTAGAAAATGAAATTGAATTCAAGACACAGAATTCGACAGTATTTTGTTATTACTTAGTGAAGCATATTTAATCAACCATATACCTATACAGCTGGATGATCCCATTACTATATAGATATATTTCAAGGTTTCCCATTTCACACAAAATAGTTTCACCTAAAATAGATGACAACAATCCTAGACAAGGAAACGTACCAATTCTCTTCCTCACTATGAAGAAAATC
Source organism: Pseudotsuga menziesii (assembly GCA_001517045.1). Lineage (NCBI taxonomy): Eukaryota > Viridiplantae > Streptophyta > Pinopsida > Pinales > Pinaceae > Pseudotsuga > Pseudotsuga menziesii. The sequence continues at coordinate 223,548 of LPNX011141601.1, read as the reverse complement.
TTCTATCTGAAGAAAATTCCCAGCAATCCATAGTGGGTACAAACGAAAGACAAGAGGAATGGGATTGCTTAGCCAAATAATTTTGTATCTATTTATAATCGATGTTATCCAAATGACAGTAGAAACAGATTAAAGCGTCCAAAAATTAGATGGTTTCTTTTTACAAATACTTTTTGTGGAGAGTGCAGAGAGAAATTACATCAGGAAAAAATGCAATCTTCATTAACTCCAGAAACTATTTAGGCAGTATTAATTTTTTTTAAGACATTACTTCAAACACATGGCATGCATTCTCAATAAAGATTACCTGATTAGGCTTGATCCAATTTTGAATAAATTGGTCCTCTTCAGCACTTCATCTCTCTATCATTGTGGGTTCTCAACACTTTTTCATTGTGGGTTCTCAACACTTTTTCATTGTGAGTTCTATGGGTACTAGGGCATGAGACGTTCTCAACCACGGTTCATCCCAGTGATTCAGTTACATGGAGTATTCTTAGCTATGCCATAGAACAGTTAGGTAGGGAGGTATGAGGAGCATTTGGGCATGTAGAAATAAAGGTAGAGTATTATTAGTTATGTTGCAGAACTCATAAGCATAGGAAGAAGAGTCAGGAGGGGCTGGTAGTCGGGACGACATACTGGGCAGAGGTTTTGTTCTGTGTTGTGCATTTTGATTTTGCTTTCTTTATGATTTTGTGTTTTTTTATGTTTATTTTTTATTTTTTATTATTTTATTGTTTTAAAGTTATTTTTAATATTTGTTTTTTTATTATGCTTTTTATATGTATTTATTTTGATTGGCCAAATATTTTTTATTTTTTATTAGTGGAATTTAGGGATAGAAATTGTAGTTTTGGATTGATGATGATGGTAATGGTATTTTATGTATGTGAATTTGTTTAATATAGTGATGATGACAAGGATGGTGATGAGTATGATGACTATGATGACAATTATGTCTCAATTCTACAAGCATTGTAGAATGTTGTTGCTCGACTTCTTTGTTTCTAGCTTCTGATGAAGAAGTTCATGTGGTGGATCCTCTTATTAAATAGTTATAAATTATTGCAACTAACCATGGGAATATCTAGTCTCAATATAGGGCTCATGATATAGGTCTCAATTTAAAGCATATCCACCCCCGAGGAAATCTAAATGTAGAGCCAACATGTTGCTCAAAGACGCCATTGAGTTAGGTTCTAGAAAAAGTTGGTGTATGTTGTACAATGATACACCTTGACTGCTTAAAGTATAATACAAGGTTTTCCTCGCTATCCAACTTGATGATCTAGGTAATCAAGATGGGAATAGAGGAGGGTGACACAAAGAATGCAGAGAAACCACATTAAAAGGACATGTTTTTCATGAAATACATTGTCCCCAAAAATGAATCATGGAGGGGAGTCCTAACATTTGTGGTTACAAATATTACTTCTATGAATTAGAAAGTGATGAAAATATATGTATGTTAGTTCCTTGATGTTTTACTACACAAAGAAATTGTTGGATGCTCCAATGAAAATAATTGCCTTAATGGCATCTTGTACAGGTCTCATAAATGTAGATGGTCATGTCTTTGTCTGTGATCATTTCTAGAACATACCACATCTATGGTTTTTGTTATTGAGAAATATGGTAAAATAACTAGTTTTGATATAAAACCAAGCATGGTACTACATTTGTGTGAATATTTCTTGTCATTTTTGTATGAGATCATATTTGGTAATCATTTGACAAGATTTTAAGGGGAGACAATGAAGGTTGTAGATCCCTTGGAAAGTGGTCCATTGAGAAATATTGTGAGTTAATGAACTTGAAGGCTCACATGGGTATTAAAAATTGATCATACTCTTATTGAGGGGAATAATTAGATCAAAGTCTAAAAGTCCATATGCATCTCTTAATAATAACCCCCAAGTGCATATAATAGCATAACCTAGCTTACATATCCAGCCTCTGACATGAAAGTGGATGGGTAAAGCATGGTCCATCTTTCATATTAAAAATATGAAAGTATAACATAGCCTAAATATCCCCCTCATAGCCCATATATCAAGGAGAGGAGTGCATCACTTGTCTAGAACCAGTCTAGGATTATGGTGATGATGTGGTAACTAACCAGGTGCCTCAGCCCTAGGCTGCATCAGATGACTCAATGTCGATTACTTGGTAACTGACCAAGTGCCTCCATTCTCCCAGAGAATGCCCCTCATCCCTAGGATAAGGTTCTAGTACTAGACTAGGTTGATTTTGTGGTAACTAACCAGGTGCCTCCATTCTCCCAGAGAATGGCCCTCAGCCCTAGGCTGAGGTCCCCATCCCATGATTTTTTATTTTTCCATCGGCCCTTTTCCCGTAGCAACTTCGTTCCAAAGGTTCGTGGTGCTCTTCTCCTCCACGATTCAATAGTTTCAGGAAATATTGATTCAAATTGTATCTCTTCGACTACCACCACCATCTTTGAATTACAGTCCCATGTATCCAAGTTAAGAAGTTCTCAATTGGGGGTCTATTTCACAAAAAATTTCTCTTAATGATTATTTACCATAATTCTCAAAATATTTCACTTGTAATTTATTGAATAATGTTGAAATACAATGGATACCACAACTTATTAAGCAATATAAGCAAATATGTAATCTTCCTTTCTCCACCAACTTCATTTCCTTAGGCCAACTTTGATGGAGCTTCTAACCATTATGGCATGAAATCATTCTTAATAACCTTAGCCATGAATCTTCCTACTAATGCCACTCATAAGCATCCTCCACTTTCTCAAAACCAATATCATGACCTGGGATCATTTTCAACTTTCCCACTCATGCCCTGGTACACTTTTTTTCATTGGGAATTTCCATAGGATTCAACATAGGATATTGAAAAAGGAAGATTGGGATTTAGGTTATAAGCCTAATTATAAGCAATCTGTGAGGAGATATGCTAGCTATTTGAGGATTGGGAATTTTTACGCAGCTGGAATTTTTTATTAGATTTTTATCATGATTGAAGTAGGGATCATTTGAGATAGTTTTGAAATATTTGGGAATGGATCCACCCCTGGTTCTAAACCTAGAGAAGTGCTGAAGGATATTAGATGAAGCCTTCAAAGCTTTGGTGGCTACCACATCTCCCTCAACTCTGCCCGCTCTAGATTCTAGTGACATGATCTTTATTAAGCAGGAAGCTGCTCCTCGAATCTAGATCATGTTAGTAGCTTCAAGATTGAAAGCCCTAGCTCTAAGTGAGAAAGGTCTGATAGGTCAGTTTACAAGAATATGGCCATCACCAAAAACTATGGATTTCTGGATAAACAAAAACTGGATGCCCCTGATCTCTGGGGGCCTGCAACATTGTTTTTGCAGAAAATGTTTTTTCACCTTCTTGTTCGAAAATAAGGCATATAAAGATCTCATATTCAAGAGCAGACCCTACTTCATGGGCCCTCATGAAATATATGCATAGTTACAACTCAAAGATGAAAAGGAATTAAAGCATTATGAAGAAAATCTCAATCATGGTGAGTTTGTAGAAAAGGGCATCCTAAAAAGGATTAAAAGGATCGAGTTGAGGGTGTATCTAGGTGGCACTTACAGTTCATTGCACAAAGTATAAGTGACACCCATAACAAAACATAGTTAATTAAAAGTTGACTTCAGTGTTATTTTTAGACTCATGCAAATATGAGGGAAACAACAATCACATAGGATAAGGATGCATGCATCACTTGGTTGTTATCTTAGCTATCATTCATGTAAGGAGTCACATATAAGGAAATACTTATGTGCTATTTTGGAACAACAATTAGACTGATGAATTTTAGACCACCCTCCCAACCCATAGGCACATTCTTCTTCTGATTGGAAATTTGTAAAATTAACACTTTGAGCACTGCTATTAATTAATAGTCCATTGCCTTATTTTAAGCAACCATGAAAAGGCTGGGAGAACAAAAATACGTATAAATAAATTAAAAGGCCTTGTTTTGTCATTTTAATTTACCTTAATGATAGAATGACGAGTCTCTATTTATTGAATGATGAATATTATATATATTTAAACTTAATAAATTATAAAGGAATGAATAATGAATGTATGTTTGCATGTATTATAAATCATCAATTCATCATTTGTTTGTTATGTTTTAATTTTAACGACCATTGATTATGTTTATTGTGAGGAGAAGTGGTTAACATTCAATTTCCCAATCATTGTGAGTAATGGTGATGACAATACTATATTTATCCATAATTTTTCAAACCATTAGAACAATTCTAGTACAATTTGGCAAATGCAAAATACAAATGGTTCCATGGCTCATAGTTTCAAAGATAGTGCTAAATTGGGTGTATTTGTTTTAAAAATATCCATAATAGTGTAGCAGCGTTATCATGCGAGTGCTTGGAACATTCAGTTACTCCTGGAAGCTCTATTGGTGGACAAAATTCAATGGCAGCTGAATTCCATGTACCAAAGTCCTATATCTAATGAATCAACTTATCAATTTTGAGATGGTTGAAGACACTTCAATTGAAACCATTTCACTAACTTGAAATATTTTAGGTACTAGCTTGTTACAGTAGGAGTGGAGATGGCAAAACAAGAATTAACCATTGTAATGTTGAATAGTCTGCATAAGTCATCTTGAAGGTTTAATAACCACATTAAATATCTCAATGATGACAAGATACGCATTTGCAGGAGGATATGAATTTGAGATTTCAAGTGAAATAAAACTCTACCAAGATACCTGAATAAAATTCCAAATGTGAAGACAAGATGAAAATAAAGGGTAAATGACAATAGAGGGAAAGAAGAAAGCAACAAAGCAAAATCTTCTGGGAGGACATGCCATTATTGTGGCAAACCTGCACATTTATGGAGACTTTTGCAAGAAGAGAGGAGACATGGAATGAAACAAAAATTCATATCACATCAATTTTACAGAAGAGGAAGAAGATGAGGATGAAGACAATCATTTTTGTTTTTAGAGAAGAAAAGAGGAAAGAAAATTAGGTGTTTGGTATATAATATATAGACTCCCTTTCTACCAAAAGCATGTCATATCACAAAGAGTGGTTTTATGATTTTGACAGAAAGGATTCAACCTCATATAATGTCACTTTTGGAGATAGGACACATAACGTTGAAGGGCAAAACAATGTTTCCTTAAAGTCTGAAGATGGCAATTTTAAGGTCAGAAATGTCCTCTATGAACTTGGTATGAATCAAAACCTGATCTTTGTGAGAGAAATTATCAAGAAAAACAAAGGTGAAGCTATGTATTAAGAAATTCTTCATAAAAAACAAAAAGGAAGAGGTTTTTGTGGTAACTCAGGAAAATGGGACCTCCCAGGCTTCATATTAAACCTGCATCCTCCAAGGCAAGGTACAACATCAAACAATGAATATCGTTCATCTTAAATTTAAAACATTGAAAAGATACAACTCAAGAAACTCCCCTTGAGAAGGTAAGTCAACATCATGAAATATTTAATATATTTGGGCCATCCTGAAGATAAGTTAATCAATAGTTTTGTCTTTCTTTCTCTGCGCCGGCTAAATTTAATTCCATAGTTCGTCGTAATCATAGTTTCAATAAGCAGCTAGAAACATTTCCATGAATTGTTCCCAACTGTGAATATATTTGGCTTCTATTTGATGATATAAGTAAATTCACCTTTGGAAAATTTGTCACAAGGCATATAGCCACTTGAATCATCAATACTTGAAGATGATAAAGCACATGGCGCTTCATATGCTCTTGGTTTGCTCTGCTAGTAAGCTATAATCTTAACGTCTGATAGATTAAATCGGTCTAAGAGTGCAAAAGCAAAAGCAACTCCATTGGTAAGCTATAATCTTAACATTTGACCGATAAGTGATGTCACCCAATTTTAGATCCTAAAAGAGGTACAATGGTAATCCATCAAATATAGGTTCTTATGCCTAGTATTACTTTGCTATTTTGGACTAAAGGGTGCTTAATGGCCATTTGTAAATACTCTAAGGGAATCCATTTCTATAGATAAATACTTTTGGAAATATTTAGACAAAAAAATTTGCCAAGGTTCTTGTGGATCTAGATTTCATAGAGGGTTTGTAGGGTGAGCTATAAATTGAATGGGGCTAGGATATTTCACTCAAATATTGTATTATTGGAAAATTCCTTTTAGGTGTTTAACTTATCATGAAGTAGTTCATTTATGGAGTGTTTTTCCTACAAAAAATAAATCTTAGGAAAAAATATCAAGTACTAGAAACTACTACTACTACTAATAAGAAGGAAACTCACGACATGATGGAAGAGATATTTTTCTTCCTCTTTTTGTTTGCTTCCATCCTTCCTCTTGACTTTTTCTTGAGTTTTCTTGAACTACCTTTGGGAAATTTTTAACAAAGTGACCGTACTCATGGCACCTTTTGCATTTGAAAGGAAAATATTTGTTGTCTACCTTTTGCATGTGTTCCCATATGTCCAAGTATAGATTTATGGCTTTTGGCAGGCCTTTGTCCAGATATACTTTTACATAGATCCTTGCGCAAGAAAAAAATGGTCCCTTTGGTTCCACTTTGTCAATGTAGTTTCCAAGAGAATTCCATATTGATTGTAGAGTTTCATCATTCCAACAGTGTAGGGGAAGATGTGCGAGGCGAACCCAAACCAGGACTGGCGATGGAACATCGATTTCTAGGTCAAATGAAAGACTCCAACCGTTTAGGAATAAGCCACGAGGGTCCATGAAGTAGGGTAGACTCATGATTATGAGATCTCTATCAGGTTTATTTTCGAACAAGAAGGTGAAAAATCCTTTTTCTGCAAAAACAATGTTGCAGACCCCCAAAAGATCAGGGGCATCCAATTTTTGTTTATCTAGACGTCCATAGTTTTTGGTGATGGGCATATTTCTGTAAACTGACCTATCATACCTTTCTCACGTAGATCTAGGAATTTCAATCTTGAAGCTGTTGATGTGATCTAGATTCAAGGAGAGGCTCCCACTTAACAAAGATCACATCGCTAGAATCCGGAGTAGGCAGAGTTGAGGGAGATTTGGTAGCCACCAAAGCTTTGAAGGCTTCATCTAATATTATTTGGCGCTCCTCTGGTCTTAGATCTAGGGGTGGATCCATTCCTAAAGCTTTTGAAACCAACTTATATGATCCCTACTTTGATCATGATGCAAATCTAATAAAAAATTCCAGTTGCGTAAAGCTTCCCAATCCTCAACTAGCTGGCATATCTCCTCACAGATCGCTTATAATTGGGCTTATAACCTAAATCTCAATCTTCCTTGTTCAATCTCCTATGTTGAATCCTATGTACATTCCAAATGAAAAAAGAGTGTACTAGGGCATGAGTGGGAAAGTTGAAAATGATCTTAGGTCATGATATTGGTTTTGAGAAAGTGGAGGATGGTTATGAGTGGTATTAGTAGGAAGATTCATGGCTAAGGTTATTAAGAATGATTTCATGCCATAATGGTTAGAAGCTCCATCAAAGCTATCCTATGGAAACAAAGTTGGTGGAGAAAGGAATATTACATCTCTACTTATCTTGCTTAATAAGTTGTGGTATCCATTGTATTTAAACATTATTCAATAAATTACAGGTGAAATATTTTGAGGATTTTGGTAAATAATCATTAAGAGACAAATTTTGGGAAATAGACCCCCATTTGAGAACTTCTTGACTTGGATACATGGGACTATAATTCATAGATGATGGTGGTAGTCCAACAGATACAGTTCAAATCAATATTTCCTGAAACTATTGAATCGTGGAGGAGAAGATAACCACAAACCTTTGGAACGTAGTTGCTATGGGAAAAGGGCCAAGGGGAAAATAAAAACTCAGGGGATGGGGAACTTAGCCTGGGGCTGAGGGAAATTCTCTAGGAGAATGGAGGCACTTGGTGAGTTACCACAAAATCAACCCAGTCTGGGACTGGGACCTTAGCCTAGGGATAAGGGCCATTCTCTGGGAGAATGGAGGCACTTGGTCAGTTACCAAGTAGTCGACATTGAGTCATCTGATGCAGCCTGGAGATGAGGCACCTGGTTAGTTACCATGTCATCACCATAAGCCTAGACTAGTTCTAGGCAAGTGATGCACTCCTCTCCTTGATATATACGTTATGATATGGATATGTAGGATTGGTTATACTTTCATATTTTTAATATGACACATGGACCATGCTTTACCCATCCACTTTCATGTCAGAGGCTGGATATGTAGGCTAGGTTATGCTATTGTATGCACTTGGGGGTTATTATTAAGACATGTAGATGGACTTTTACACTTTGATCTGATTATTCCCCTCATTAAGAGTAAGATCAATTTTCAATACCCATGTGAGCCTTCAATCCCTTAACTCACAAATTTCTCAATGGACCACTTTCCAATGGGTCTACAACCTTCATTGTCTCCCCTTAAAATATTGGCAAATGATTACCAAACATGATCTCATACAAAACTACTAAGAAATATTCACAAAAATGTACTACCATGCTTGGTTTTATATCAAAACTAGACATTTAACCATATTTTTCAAAAACAAAAACCATAGATGTGGTATGTTCTAGAAATGATCATAAACAAAGACATGACCACCTGCATTTATGAGACCTGTACAAGATGCCATTAAGGAAATTATTTTCATTGGAGCATCCCACAATTTCTTTGAGTAGTAAAATATCAAGGAACTAACATACATAGATGTTCATCACTTGCTAATTCATGGAAGTAATCTTTGTAACTACAAATTTTAGGACTCCCCTCCATGATTCATTTTTGGGGACAATATATTTCATGAAAAACATGTCTTTTAATGTGATTTCTCTGCATTATTTGTGTCACCCTCCTCTATTCCCATCTTCATTTCCTAGAGCATCAATTTGAACATTGAGGCCAACCTTGTATTATACTTCAAGCAGTCAAGGTGTATCATTGTACAACATACACTTTTTTTTTTCTAGAACCTAACTCAATGGAATCTTGAGCAACATGTTGGCTCTAAATTTAGTTTTCCTCAAGGGTGGACATCCTTTAAATTGAGACCTATATCATGAGCCCTATATTGAGACTGGACATGCCCATGGTTAGTTTCAATAATTTATAACTATTTAATAAGAGGATCCACCACATGAAATTCTTCATAAGAAGGTAGAAATGGATAAGTCGAGCAACAAGATTCCACACTAGTTGTATAATCGGGACAAAATTGTCAGCATAGTCATCATCTTCATCATCATCCTTGTCATCATCACCATATTCAATAAATTCACAGATAAAAATATCATTTCCGTCATCAATCATATTAAATAAATTCACATATATAAAATATCATTACCATCATCATCAATTTAATATTACAATTTCTATCCCTAAATTCTAGTGATAAAAAATAAAAAATATTTAGCCTTCTAAAATAAATACATATAAAAAGCACAATAAATACAAATATTAAAAAGAACATTAAAACAATAAAATAATAAAAAATAAATCATAAAAAAATAGAATATCATAAAAAGACTAAAAATCAAAATGCACAACAAAGAACAAAACCTCTGCCCAGTATGTCGGCTCGACTACTATCCCTTCCCGACTGCTATTCCTATGCTTATGAGTTATGCGGCATAGTTAATACTACTTTGCCTTTATTTATACGTGCCCGAATGCTCCTCATACCTCCCTAACTAACAGTTCTATGGCATAGCTAAGAATACTCCATGTAACTAAATCACTGGGATGAACAGTGACTGAGAATATCTCATGCCCTAGCACCGACATGCTGACACAACACATAGAACTCACAATGAAAAAACGTTGAGAACCCATCGTGATAGAGATATGAAGTGATGTAGAGGACCAATTTATTCAAATATGGATCGAGCCTAATCAGGTAATATTTATTGAGAATGCATGCCATGTTTTTGAAGTAATTTCTAAACAAAAATTTAAACTACCTAAATAGTTTTTGGAGTTAATGAAAATTGCAATTTTTCCTGATGTAATTTCTCTCTGCACTATCCCCAAAAAGGATTTGTAAAAAGAAACCATCTCATTTTTGGACGCTTTAATTTGTTTCTACTGTCGTTTCGATAACATCTATTATAAATAGATACAAAATTATCTAGCAAAGCAATCCCATTCCTCTTGTCTTTCGGTTGTACCCACTATGGATTGTTGGGAATTTTCTTCAGGTAGAATATTTTCTTCATAGCAAGGAAGAGAATTGGTACGTTGCCTTGTCCAAGATTGTTGTCATCTATTTTAGGTGAAATTGTTTTGTGTGAAATTGGAAAACTTGAAATATATATTTATAGTAATGGGATCCTCTAGCTGTGTAGGTGCAGGGCTGATTAAATACGCTTCACTAAGTACTGACAAAATAATGTCGAATCCTATGTCTTGAATTCAATTTCACTTTCTACATCCATACAATTGAGTGAACACTACTCAAAGCTTGGTCATTTTCTATATACACCAAACAATTGTATGTTTGTTTGAGATTATTTGTCAAAAAGGGCAGATCACACGAAGAGAGAAAGAATTTCAAGAGCATGTTATATGAAGGATTTGATGTTCCTCGCTATGACTAAAATATATTTCTAAGCAATTGTAATATAACACATGGACCATGCTTTATCCATCCACTTTGATGTCAGAGGTTGGATATGTAGGCTAGGTTATGATATTGTATGCACTTGGGGGTTATTATTAAGACATGCAGATGGCCTTTTAGACTTTGCTGCCCAAATTCTGTTGTTAGGGCTCCCAAAATTTGTTTGGGATGTGCTGCTGATAAAGGAGGCCACCAATAAGGGTTGGGGCATCCTTTGCTACTGCCCTAGACTCCCACCAAGAGCAAGCAGGGAGGGTATGCTGCTGCCCTAGCTTTACAATGTGAGGACAAGGAAAGGGAGCAGTGGTTGCTGCTACCCGTGCACTGTAGCATCTCATGACCACTTTTGTGGATTGTAGCCTATATAAGGAAAAGCCCTAGTGAGCTAGACATCCACACTAGGATAGGGAAAAGAGATAAACAAAGAACCCAACCACAAAAATCTCCTCTCACAAGTAGTGAATAATCTCAGTCATGAATCTTTCCTCAGTCCATGAAGGAGAAGTGAAGTGATGAAAGTTGTTGTGTGTTAAAATGAATTGCAAGTGACATTTATTTATAGGCTCTCAAACATTTGAGATGGTCCCACATAATTAGGAGTTGACATTAGGGTTTGTATCTTTTTCCTCTTTGACCCTTTTGACTTTAATCTTTTGTGGTACAAAAGGTTTTCTTGCATTTTGACTTGTGCCGCTTGGTCTTTCACATGGATCAAGGGTTAAGGTTAGATGGTCCTCCAAGTAATTTATGGTCAAAGCAAGTGGTCTCTAGGTTCCTTCATGCCCACTCAAAGCATATCATCATAAATAATGATGATTACTAAATGTTTTTACTTGATCTCCTCATGCCACCAATATCAGGTGCTAGGTCTCTTAAACAGGGGCAGCTAATATCTAGAGAAGGTCTTGTAGCCCATAGATCAAGGAGAGGAGTGCATCGCATGCGCATACTCGGTCTAGGGCTTATGGTGATGACCAGTAACTGACCAGATGCCTCAGCCCTAGGATGCATTAGATGACTCAATGTCAAATACTTGGTAACTGACTAAGTGTCCCCATTCTCCTGGAGAATGGCTCTTAGCCCCAGGCTGAGTCCTCCAGTCCCAAACTAGTTCAAATTTCTGGTAATTGACTAGGTACCTCCATTCAGTGAATGGCCCTTAGTTCTAGGGTGAGACCCCTAGCCCCATACTGGTTCAATTTCCTGGTAACTGAACAGGTGCCTCCATTCTCCTAGAGAATGTCCCTTAGCCCTAGTCTAAGTTCCCTAGTCCTTGACTAGTTCAAATTCCCACTAATTGACGAGGTGCCTCCATTCAAAGAATGTCCCTCAGTGTTGAATTTTAGCATTAGCATGAATTCTTTAAAATTTTGCAGACCAAAAGATAACAAAAGACTAGTGTAGTAGAAACATCAACAACATCACACCTAAGTCACCTCACACGGTGACACGGGACACGAAAATACAAGAGTCTGACACAGAAATGGTGACCCTCGGAATGAGGACACGTAGGACACATTTTATATACATATTGATATATTTTTTAAAATATATTAAAATTTAAAAATATAGACATATAGATCCAAAAATATTTAGAAACTAGAACATTTACAAATATTCAATAGAAATTGGAATGAAAACACATTAATGATTACACATTTGTCATTCACAAATCACAATGAGACACATAGATGCATGTTGGAACCATATTTCTCAGAATGCCACTGGGCACTGGCAAATTCCAAATAGACTAAAGTCTAATAGTAAATACAAAAATGGGTGGTTCAAGATGGGAGAATCCCATATGTTAGTAGTCCTCCTCCATACCTGAATCAACATCAACATACTCATCACTTCCCCTGCCCCTACCTCGATCCTCATCCTCCTTCCCCTCCTCCTCCTCTCTGCCCATCAGATGATCTGCATCTATTGCTATGGAGGATGACCCCTCTATACAATCACTATCATCAAAAGTGACTGGCTCTAGCACTGTATCATTAAGATCCATGTTAGCTAATGCCAACACAGTACTGCTATCCAAACCCACATCATCAGGAAAGACATCCCACATATTTGTCTTTCTCTTCACCCACTCTGCTCTCTTCCTATAAGTAAGATTAAGGTTGGATTGCACATACACCATTGACTATGCCTCGGACTGCTCAAGCCTGCTTTTTTTCACACTGTACAAGTTCCCATATGTGCTCCAATTCCTCTGACAACAAGAGGATGATGTAACATGAGAGATGACCCTCAAGGATAACTTCTGTAGAATAGGAAATGTTTCCCCATGAGTTTCCCACCAAGCATAGGGTTTCTTACCCCCTTATCTCTAAGCACATCATAGCCTTCAAATCTCCCAGTGCTAGTGGAAAAATCTACAAATCCCTCCTCCGCCTCCTCAATCATGTCGCTATCCTGAAATAGTCGTCTAAGTGCTATCTTCCTCCCATGTGCAATCTCTGGATCCATGTGAGGAGGCACTCTGTGTGATGCCCCCAATCCACGAGTGAGACACTCCTCAGTGTATAACTTGGGGTTCAAGGAGTGGGCCAAGCAATGCAAAGGTGTGTAATTCTTATCCCACCTAGAGATAAGAATATCCTGAATAATGGTCCATAATTTCTATGTCGATGTCCATACTTGGGACACTCATTCTCCATGACAATGGACCTCATGGACTCAATCATGGAATCCCACCCCTCATAAAACTCTGCTAGGATGGGTTAGTCCGTGTCTACAAACCACAACAAAGAAATTATTGGCTCCATGATCTTAATGCTAAGATCTATCGTGTCCCACCAACCATCATCTAACACTGTGTCCTTCACCTTTTGTGAAGTAGCCTGATTCATCTTTCTCCAAAAATCCCAAAAATATGAAATCACCATGGACCCAAGAGCAGTTTTGACCTCCCTCAACCTCTTAATCATGAAATATGAGGAAGCAAACCGAGTATCTGCAATCTTCAGCAATGAAAGCTGTGTGTATTGTTTGTAGATGGTGAGGGTGTTTGTGTGGTTTTGTACAAAGTTACGAATATGGTGTGCATCCTCAATGAGGTTGCCAATCCATGTCAGATCTGAAGCAATGGATTTCAGTGCTAAATTCAAGGATTGGACAATGCAAGGTGTCCAAAAAACCTGTAAGAGCAATAAAAGTATGTATCAATGACTCTACAACACTAACATTGCAATGACCAAATTCAAACAATGAGCAAATTAGAGATGAAAGGTGTCCAAAATGAACATACCTATGGATATTTAGCTTCCATAATCATTCCAACATCCTTGCAAATAGGTGCATTGTCTGTGATGATTTGTACACATGAATCAATACCTACTTCTTCAATGGTTTTGATGAATAAATCACCCATAAATTGTGCATCCTTGTATTTCCCAAGAGCATCCACCGCTTTCAAGAACAACGGTCCATTTTGGGAAGATACCATGAAATTGATGAGTGGATGGCATGTGAGATCTGTCCATCCATCAGAAACAATACTCACACCGCATGAGGGTCGTGTTGTTCTAATTGGCTCAAGGATTTTATCTACCTCCTTCTTTGCTTTAACCAACAATGTGGTTCTAAGCTTCTCTGAACTAGGAGGTACATAACCACTTGGAGCTCGTTCCAAGATAGTTCGAACCGTCTCAAAATACAATGGTGACCATGCAACATTGAATGAGATGAAATTGAGGTAGAATAAAAATGCAATGGTAAGGTCAACCTCTTCTCATGCCTCTTGTTGGAAAATCCTATCCATTGGACCACCTATATATTGCCTCTTTCTTGTTTGATAAGTATCCCCATGCCCATGAATGATAGGTGGAAATGGAGTCTTGGTGCTAGAGGAATTCCTCTAAAATGGAAGAGGATCATCCTCTTTTTTCTTGCTTGCTGTTTCCACCTTCCCTAAGCCAACATGATCCTCTCTTTCCATATCCCTCCTTTGGTTAACACTCCCTGCTTTGCATGAAGAAATCCCACAAGAAGGAAGGGCTAACAAATGGCCCTTAACTCGGAAATATGTGCTCATGAACTCATGCTTGCAAAAATTGCATCTACAAGACACATTGCCTCCCACACCAAACTTTGCCTCGGGCCCATCTTTCCTTGCACATACTTCCACAAAGGGTATTTTTTTTCTTGGGCTTGTTGTTTTGCTAAAACAGGATTAAATGGAGCCATAGAATGAGCTCCACTAGCAGCCTATGGAGCACTTGATGAAGGAGGAGAAACATTTGTGCTTGGTGGAATTGGAGGGGAGGCCCTAGATGGTGCATTTCTCCCTTTCCTTTTCCCCCTACCTCCTTCCCTAGCTGATTGAGACATTCCTTTTCTTGTGTGGTGGTTGAGCTTGCAATCCTCTCCACAAATCCACTGGAATGCACTTGGAATCGCTTGGAAACAATGGATAACCTTCAAATATCCTTCAAAACTCCTTCACCTACACATACAACTCACTCTCAACCAATTGATTCCTTGCAAATGACAAAAAAAAAGGCAAAAAATTGTTTTAAAGCAAACCCAGATGCCTTTTTCCACGGTTTACGTGTCTTGTTTTTGAAATTTTTGTCTTGTTTTCGAGACACACTTTGATTTCATGTTCGATTCATTTTTTTTTCATGTCTCAAAATCAGATTGGACTCAAAGTCAAATCAGACATGAATTCAAATCGAATCATGTCCGATTTGATCCCCACGGGAAACGAGGGGCCTCCACGATGAATCCGGTTTCTTAGCATCACACACACTGAACACGGTTGTTTTTCATGGGGAAACCTTTAAAGGACAAAAATCCAAAAAGAATTAGTAATTCATCTCTTAAATGAGATGACTGATTCTTCAATAATTTTCAAACCCTAAATGGTTTGAATCATTGATCAACCAAATCCACAAAAGATGAATTTTAACAACAAAACCATAACTAGGGTTTTCTGCCCTAACTCACTTTGTTTCCCAAATTCCGTTGTTAGTGCTACTTGAATTTGTTTGGGATGTTTTTTTCGATAAAGGAGGACACCAACAAGGGTTAGGGAATCCTTTTTTTCTTCCCTAGAATTCCACCGAGAGCAAGCAGTGAGGGTATGCTGCTGCCTTAAGTTCACACTGTGAGCACAAGAAAAGGGAGCAATGGCTGCTGCTACTTGTGGATTGTAGTAGCTTGTGACCACTGCTGTGGATTGTAGCATGTAGGAGGATAATCCCTAATGAGCTAGGAAACCACACTAGGATAGGGAAAAGAGATAAATAAAGAAACCAACCTCAAAAATCTCCTCTCAGAAGTAGTGGATAATCTCAGTCATGAATCTTTCCTCAGTCCATGAAGGAGCAGTGAAGTGATGAAAGTTGTTGTGTGTTAAAATGAATTGCAAGTGATATCTATGTATAGGATTTCAAACATTTGATTTGGTCCCACATAATTAGGAGTTGACGTTAGGGTTTGTATCTTTTTCCTCTTTACCCTTTTGACTTTAATCTTTTGTCATACAAAAGGTCTTCTTGCATTTTGAATTGTGCCACTTGGTCATTATCATGGACCACAGCTTAGGGTTAGATGGTCCTCGAAGTATTTTGTGGTCAAAGCAAGTGGTCTCTAGGGTCCTTCATGCCCACTCAAAGTACATCATCATAAATAAGGAAAATTACTAAATGCTTTAACTTGATCTCTTCATGCCACCAAGATCAGGTGCTAGGTCTCTTAACCAGGGGTAGCTAACACCCAGAGAAGTTCTAATAGCCCATAGATCAAGGAGAGGAGTCCATCACATGCCCATACCCGGTCTAGGGATTATGGTGATGACCTGGTAACTGACCAAGTGCCTAAGCTCTAGGATGCATCAAATGACTTAATGTCAAATACTTGGTAACTAACAAAGTGCCTCCATTATCCTAGAGAATGGCCCTTAGCTCAGGTTGATTCCCCCAGTCCTAGACTAGTTCAAATTTTTGGCAACTGATGAGGTACCTCCATTCAATGAGTGGTACTCAGTCTAGGATGAGACCCCATTCCCAATCTCCAGACTGGGTCAATTTCTTGGTAACTGACCAGGTTCCTCCATTCTCCTCGAGAATGGCCCTTAGCCCTAGGCTAGGTTCCCTAGTCCCATACTGGTTCAAATTCTTGGTAACTGACTAGGTTCCTCCATTGAAAGAATGGCCCTTAGTGTTGAATTTTAGCATTAACATGAATTGTTTAAAATTTTGCAGAGAAAAATATAACAAAAGAAAAGAAAAGTGTAGTAGAAACATCAACAACATCACACACACTAAACACAGTAGTTTTGCATAGGGAAACCTTTAAAGGACAAAAACCGCAACAACCCTGCTACTGCCCAAGCAACCCTACTACTTCTCGAACAACCCTGATGTTGCTCGAGCCTACTGTTGCTGCCCGAGACCCTACTGTTGTTGCTGCCTAAGCTATTGTAGGAGCTGCACGGGATAGACAACAGCTAAGAGGAGGCTACTTGGAAGAGATCAGGGCTTCCCGTTAAGGGCTTGAGACTACCTGAACGTGAAATGATGCTACTGTTGAATAATATGAGGCTACCTGTGATGGAATGTTGCTTCCCGTGATTATTCTAAGGGTTTCCATGAAGGTGAATAGGCCTAGGGTTAAACCCTATCCAATAAAAGGATGAAGGTGGTTCTATAAGAGATCATCATGGAACCCTAGCTTAGGGTTACACTACAACAAGAGTGGGTGTTGTGAGTCATAGATGATCCACCTTGCCTTTTCTTGCTTCTTATTAAAGGAAATGCTTCCAACATTAGATGTAGGTTCCTCTGTGGAATTAAGAACCAAATCATCGAGGTCATTCTCTTCTAAGGTGGGCATAAGCCTAGCTTTGCATGAGTTGTAGTTGGCTGACCTCTCAAGCCTTTCTTCTGGTCTAAAGGTGTTGGTGGCCATCTATGATTAAAAATTCCACTATCTCATTCTACAAATGTCCCAAGGTCTAGGAGGATTACAGTAATATGCTTTCTTACTGCAGTCTTCACATGCAAAGCTCTGATACCATGTTAAATTTTAACATGTGCATGTCATTCTTAAGAAATTGCAGACGCTAATGTAGATAGAGATTGAAAAGTAAACAGGAGTGAGACAAGTGCAGTATTCAACCAAGCATCACAAAATTGAACACATGATTTTTCACGGGGAATTCTTTAAAGGACAAAAAACCCAAAAGCATCAGTAATTCATCCCTTAAATGAGATGATTGAGTTTGTTCATTAAAAGAAGAGAATTGATATTAGAATTCTGAGATGAATGTACAAGAAAAAAATTCAAGTACAATGAAGCCCTAGCAGGCTTACTGCCACCATATGCTACCATGTGGAGGGTGAGTAAAACCCTAACCACCCGTGACCATAAAATTGCTACCCAAAATTTGTTCAACTACTGCCCAACTGTTTACTGCTGCCTAAATTCATTGCTGCCAGAGTTCCACTACTACCCAAAATACAAATTAGGGCTTTCTTCCCTAATTCTTCTTGCTGTCTAGAAAATCTAAATCGAATACCCATATTTGTTGTTGTGTGCCTAGACTTCCCAGATATGTTGCTCGGATCTTCCCGTAATGAAACTGAGCCTGCACGAGAAGTTCATGTACCTGCCCAAGTCCTCTATATATACCTGCCCGAGATGCCTGTAGCCTTCCCAGAC
This sequence comes from Pseudotsuga menziesii, assembly GCA_001517045.1. NCBI lineage: Eukaryota > Viridiplantae > Streptophyta > Pinopsida > Pinales > Pinaceae > Pseudotsuga > Pseudotsuga menziesii. Next base: position 205,249 of record LPNX011141601.1, on the reverse strand, counting down.
TATTTCTTCTTTCCTGTAGCCTTCCCAAACACTGCTATAGGAAACTAGATATTGTTTTCTAGAGCGATCCTATACAAAAGAGTGCACTAAATTATGCCCAATAGATTTGCTAGTTTTGTTGTGTATTTTTTTTCTAAAAACAAAGGATGTTTGCTAATAGATAAAGGGAGAGGCCATTGCTGTTATTCCCCTAGGATAATTCGTCTTGAATCAAGAACTTAAATAAAATCTAAGAGGAAAAATTGAATCAATCAATAAAGTGGAATGAAGGAAACTGTTACTTGTTAGTTTTCCTTAATCCTTATCCTTTTCTAAAGATTTGACACCATCCGTTTTCAAATATGCACACAATATGAACATAGACCTTTCTCAAAAATATTTTGGCATTATAACTTCATAAACCAAATCATAAATCAATAACATAACTAATGTACTGTTTGGAAAATTAATTGCTTAAATTGTTAATCATTAAATTGTCAACCAAGAGCTCATAAGATGATCAGGTAGGAGCAAAATATATGCATCTCTAAGCTTGAATGGTACTAAAATAATGCATAATAATCACACTCAAGAAATCTACTGAATAAGCACTTCCAAGGATCAAGTTAAATACTTTAAACATATCTTTTCCATGCCAAAAAATTACATCATTTTCTTTAAGAAATAAGTATTCTAGTATTAGTCATCAACATAAATATTTCCAAAGAGTCTAACAATCCTTGTATTCTACTCATGCAGGAAAATGAAAATCATTCAATTAATTCACACAATGCTTAAAATGTAAGCTCAGATTTGAGAATCAAATTGATAGGAGGAGATCCATATTGATCCATTTTAAGATAAAACCCAAATATTCAATCTTGATATGAAGTGCCATAAATATATCAACCAATGAATGATTTCCATCTATAGTAAATTTGGTAGTTGAAATGCGTTTTGACAACATTTGAGGATTACTGCAATTCCTGTAGCTCACTTCCAGTAGTGCGACCNCAATCAAGGTGGATAAGGTTTTACAGCCTTAAACATAATAAAATCTACCATAAAGATATAACCATACACTTATTCGATCTTGCATAAACATAGTACTTAGGCCCTGTTAGGTCTAGGAACTTAGTCCTATTTTCACCAGCTTTGAATAGGATAGTATAGTGTAGTAATCATGATGTAGGATGTTTTTACTTGCCAGGGTCATAGACAGAGTTCACCACCTGAATAACCTGCAAAAGAGTAGGAGCATGCATTAGTTCACAATGAACTAAGTAAGCCCTGCAAAAGCAGTTGGAACGTTTTTACCTTTCCAAGTGGTCCCTGGAGGGATAAATTCCCACCACTCCACCCCTTGACATGCAAAGTCAAGTCAACCTTTTTAAATGAATAAAACCATAAACAAGAATTAAGACATAGATAAGAAGTAAAATGTATTTTAACTAGCATCGACAATGCCCGATACTAGTAGAGACAGGCAGATTAATCCTATAAACAAATCCAAGTAACATAACCACGTCACATAAACATATCATCATTATATAGGAAAACACATAAAAGGTAAAGACAACTTGCAACACTTTGATTTAAGTAAGAACGATAGATACATTCCACACAAGTTAAAACAATGTCCTTGAAAGGTAGCATTTGACTAGCCTATAATTTTTGTTTATTTTCAAATTTTAGGGACATTACAACACTACTGCAACCAACGAGTTTTTCTCCTTAGTTTGATAGGACTATGAAATACCCTCAAATTACATCATGATGGGGATAAACCATTGCAATTATTGGTCTTCAAGATGGAATTGATATCTATAACATTAGGGTTCAAACATTGGTGGATTTAATTTTTCTGTGGATGTTGTGATGGTGACTCCTGAAAAGTGTTACTGTTTTGAATTTGATTACTCCAACATTAAACCTTCATTGTCAAGAGATAAAGGGGTTGTGTTTTTGTGTAATAATTTTCCGTTCCATAATTGGGCAGTTCAAACAAGTAAGTATAATCAGAGAGTAAGGGAAGAAGGCCACCTTGAAGTAGCTTGTTACATGCAACAGTGTCAATTTACTCCATAGTGAGTCAACCTTTGTTTTCGTTTTGTAAACCAGAGACTAAAAAGAGCAAGGAACAAATTTTATTTCTTCATAGAGTTTTTCTCACACATTTCTTTAGGGTAAAATCTTGGTGTTAATTTCTGTGTTCTTTCAATTATTGTGTTCTGTTCTTAAATTCTCAAGTATCTTTCATAACGAAAGCAACATGCTTCTAATATTAAATATTAATCATAAGTAACCACTGCATAGGTGAGTGTAATATCACTGTATTTACAATAGTAATCTAAAATCTGTTGTGACAAGCTGTCCATTGGAATATCCAAGGCAGTTTACAGATCATAAATTTAGTTGTCTTTTAGTACTAGAGTCTGTTGAGTGCTTCGGCTTCCTTAATTTCACTTTTCAAATATTTTCATCAGTATTTCCCTTGCCTTTGGCCATTGTGATACGTTTTTCCCATTTCTTCCATTTTCTGTTTGGGTAATGTCTAAAATTTATTGAACTATACTCAATGATTTGTAGGAAAAGTAGTGGTTTTACTGATTTTGTGATTATTTAATATGGGGAATTTCTCCATTGCCTTAGGGAAATGACAAATTAATTTTTCCTTATCTGTATATAGAAGGGATATTGGATGTTATGTTCTCGTCCTTGGCACGGGGAAATGAAAACCTTGTTTTCCTTTATCTATAGATAGCAGGGATATTGGATGCTGCGTTTGCAAGGTTGGAAGACTTAATAATTAAATCTGTCATCATTCCTTTGACACATGCTTCAACAATTCATATTGTTTCAGAAGTGTTAGTATAAAATAAGCCAGTTCTTAGTTGGGATTTATTGTCTAATACTAAGGTAAGTGTTGAGTGTTGAAACTTGATTGTGTAGGATAAATTTTATTCAGTGGAACTAGGTTGGTGTTGATTGGGCACTACATTAAGACTTGTCCTTTTTGCAGCATGATTTCTTAGAGTTACAAAATAAATTAACAAACATCTAAAAGTGATTTAGAATTTTAGACTGAATAATTTATGTAGAGTAAGGATGTAATGGAGAAAAGTAAGGATGT
>LPNX011141601.1:0-201794 GCA_001517045.1 Pseudotsuga menziesii | reverse complement strand
GATATTTGATAAGAAAATTTCATTTGAATACATTTATAGGGTATTATGCATTCTAATATATGTATAGTTTGGCCCTTCCCAAAAACAAGAGATATCAAAAACTTGCTAAAGGAACAATAAAAAATGGTAGATATCAAAGGATTGACAGAGAAAATATGTGGTAACTGATGAAGAAAAAATTCTCTTTTTCCCAACCTGGTTTCAAGTTTGTTTCAGTAAATTACTTTAATGCCCAACCCCATTCATTGTCACAGATGCAAATGGAATTTTTACTCAAAGTAATATTGTAGCTTGAATGAGAGATAAAACCAATAGTGAATGATTTGGGGTTTTAGGTGAGTGTGAAAGGTTGACTAGGTAGAATTTCTTTATGAAGTTCTAGTCATTAAAACATGTTGAAGGTTGTTGGGAAGAATATGCTTAAGTTCCAGCTGTAGAAGTCTTTCTAAGACTTAGAAGATATTTTAGTGTTGTGGAATTGGGTTGGGAAGGACTAGAAAACAGGTACAATATGGGCCCTATATTACTCCAATAAGTTCATGGGAAATACTTTGTCAAAGTAATGGTTCACTTAGACCAATTTTCACAAGATTTGGGAAAGAGTGATGAAGTGGCTTGATCAAGCCATTCTCTTAGACCAAAACACTTTATTTTTCACTGCCACAGGGGTTGAACTATTCAAGTGATTGGGGAGACCACCCTCATTGATCATCAACTTATCTCCTCTAGCATTTCATAAAGAACCAACAAGATTCTCATTCAAAAGATAAGTTTTATTTTCTTCGTCTTCAACATGCAAATTGTGGTTGTTAATTGGACAATTTGCAACCTTTGTCCCAAACCATAAGGAACTAAAAGTTAGATTGCATGGAGATGGGATGCAATAGATCAAGTTATAGTCTTTCTTAGAGGCTATAGATGACAAATAGTTGTAGTTAGACAAGCACACCACAAAGCTATGAAGGAAGAGCTTGAAGAACTAAGTCAAACTTATGGCTTACCCCCTATGATGAAAGAAGACTTTAAGGTTGTTTTCATCGACAAAGTTGCCCAGAATTGAACAAGAGGACGAGAAGTCTAAGTTTCACATAAGTGGTTGGATATAGGGTTGCATCCTCAAGAAATCGCTTCAAATTTATACCGAGAACTGGAAATAGAACCTTTTACTATTGATATTAGGTGAGGCAATGCCCTAGAAGCATAATTTTATTGTTGTCCGGCCTTCATTCCTTTCCCAAAAATGCTTGTTTTATAGACCAATCTACAAGGTATTCTATTCAATATTTCTATCATCTTATTTATATCTTTAATAAGATTCCACAACTCCTTAGTTGTTCTTGTCTATAAGAAACAAGAAATATTGGTGGCAATGCAAGAATATATCACACATTTTAGACTCAATCCAATATACAAGAAAACATAATTATGAGGAACTCTATTGCAATAAGTCGAAGAGTGGAAAGTATTCTACCTTTTTTCAAGATGCTTTTGAGATAAATTGTTGCTCAAGTCTTTCAGTGAATCATCCACCATAGTAGAAAACTTGAATGACTATAGCAATGGTGGCATGTCAACACCTCAAGCAACATTTACATTTGTTGCTAGGCTTGCCACTGATTTATTTGGATTTTGAGGTTCCAAGGGCTTAACAAATTCTATGGATGCAACTTCTCAGGATCAAACTGCTCTACAGAATGGACTTGAATAGAACTCTGATGGGACTGAGATGAGCAATGTTGAATGTGAAAAACTGACAAGAGATTCCCAAGTGTCATCAGTTGGAACATATTGAAGATGGTTTGAGTGCTATGCCTTTAGCATCAGAGGTGACAATTTCTAAGAGCAGGGTAGAATGTAGTGGGTCATGGCCACATAAATGAGGAAGATGTTCAAAGTTCCCAAGACAAAGTGCATGTTTTCACAGGAGAGTACTCAACAAGAAGTATACCAAATCATATGGATCAACTAGAGTATTCACTGGTCTATTTGGATTTTGAGGTTCCAAGAGCTTAATAAATTCTATGTATGCAACCTCTCAGGATCAAACAACTCTGTAGAATGGACTTGAACAGAACTCTAATGGGACTGAGATGAGCAATGCTGAACATGAAAAAATGATAAGAGATTCCAAGTGTCATCAATTGGAACATATTGAATATGGTTTGATTGCTATGCCTATAGCATCAAAGGTGACAATTTCTAAGAGCAGGGTAGAATGTAGTGGGCCATGGCCACATAAATGAGGAAGATGTTCAAAGTTCCCAAGAGAGAGTGCAATTTTCCATAGGAGAGTATTCAACAGGAAGTATACCAACTCATATGCATGAACTAGAGTATTCACTAGTCTATTTGGATTTTGAGGCCCATCCCTCTCTAGATTATCTAGGAATTTTTTTTTTGTATTTCCAAAGTACCATGTTGAGGAAGCTAATAATGCTCAAGTTAGTATCAAAGAGCAATAGACTATGGAACGTACTAGCTAGACCATAGAGGAAGAAATGATAGAAAAGCAAGGTGAAGTGCAATATTTTGTTGAGATATCAAATATTGTTTTGCATGTCTTATGTTTAACTCAGACACAAAAAATTCTTGGGAAGGAGGTGATGTCCTACATTTAAGTCAGACATAAAAAAATGTTAGGAGTGATGATGTTTTCTGTAGGATATAACAGGAAAATTCATAAGGAAGTTACCATCCCTATCTTGAGCAATATTAAGCAAAATGCATTCATGGAAATGGGCATAATTATTCCAACATCATGAAGGCGCATCAAGGGCATTATTCACCACTTTGGGACAAAATGATTTTGCAACAAAAGAGGGAATTGCACACCCTTATTGGCATAAGTCAAGGCATATTAAATATGAATTACACTAACCAACATGACAACAATTAAGCCAACAACAGACTACTTATTCTAGACAGGAATAGAGGTGCATAAATGAGGTGGGATCATACTCTACCATTAGCAGGAAGAATGGGTGCATCTCCTAAGGAGATATTGCAACATTGAAGGCACACCAAATTGGTATTTATGTATCCATTTTCAGTTACATGTAGGATGCACTTCACTAGATAAGTGGCAAAATTATTTTTAGAATACTGACATATAAGATTTGAAGTGCTAATTTTCAATAGTTTACCTTTAGTATGTAAGAAACTCCTCTTGTGTGAGTTATATTATATTTATCACATGGAGAGGTTACAAACAACTAAGGTGGGCTGCATGCATGGGGTTACATTGTATTTTCTGAGCATGCATGCAGGGCACCTCACAAGGGGGGTTAGAATAACAAGGGGATTTTACCTCTTACTTGTAATCAACTCTTAGACTTTAATTTTGATACAATGGGAATTTGGTCCCCACTTTCGTTTTTTGTGTTGATTATATCGTTGTCTTACATACAAAATCTATGTTAGAGAATTTACAAGTTTCCAGTCAAACACGTTTACTTTTAAAAAAGACTAAGATTAAGAATTACATCAGCAAGATTGTAAGTTTCCTTCCGAACAAGTTGAAAGAGTTTCTCTTGTTTCATGGTAAATGTGCGAATTTTTTCCATTCCTTGATTTTAATCTGTAAACTCTACCACCATACGATCAACCTGAAAATATTTTTCCATCAATTTTGAACAACTATTACATTTAAAAACAAGCTATAAAAACATGGAGATACTGCATCAGCAACACAGATACCAGACAATTAAAAAAAACATGTCAAACAAAATGGTCAAGTGCAATAGATTGTACTAGCACACTTCCAAGGATATGAATTCCATCGATATCCAATCTTTTAAAATTATATAGTCTACACCACCTTGCATCCATGTCTCCATAGACAGCTTCTCTACCATGACATAATCTGTAGCCTCAAAATTCAACAATTTTAGATTAAAAACTAATTTTGAACCATACTAATATAACTGAACAAAAATGACAAAAATAAAAACAACATCATTATCTCTTATTGATCTATGATAGTAAAACCTCAATGTTTGTATAGAATCTCATTTCCATGGCCATTTCATGCAAATCGTTGGTACCCTAAAGGTATCTTCGACCCCCATCCTTTGGAATCTTGTAAGTGAATAATTTTTTAGGATTTATTTCTTAATTATGTTATTTCAATGCTTCACTAATCTAAATATCCAAGCAAACATTGACACAACTTTGTCTTTTGGTATCTATATCCATTGTTTTTGTTTGTTTGTTTGAAGAAATTGTATGCATTTTAGTTGTTCTAAACAAATTCAATTGAGCTTAAACCCTCATTCAAATTTACATCATTATTACAAGATTTCAAATGATTATAGGAGATCATAAGTTATTCAACCTCTTTTGCAAAATTTTGATCAGGGATAGTGCCCTTAATTGAACCTTTAAATTTTAATTACTTTGTAGGGTTATATTTCACTCCTATTAGAATTATTTTCATTGGTTTAGATCTGCAATTAAACGGGATTGTTAGCCAAACAAAGAACTTAGGCTTTAAAGTTTAATTTGGAATAAAACTTTGGTCTATCACTATCTAGGAATTACATTGGAATCTCAGTCTTGAATTTATTCTCTCTTTTAACATATTGAATGGCCTAAATTTGACATATTTGTGTATTCCCTTTGCATGACATTATCTGGAATCTACATAAGCAAATCAAATACTCTATTTTGGTGCACACTCGTGTTCTTTTAAATCTCATTTATCTCAAACCACAGTCCATATTGTCATAAGACTTGAAAGATTAAATTTCCTTTTATTGTTCTTTTCTTCTTCATTGAACTTGTACATCACAAGCAAGTATAAAGGGATTAGAAAAATCATAACTAAAGTATATTTTAAACACATGAAATCCATCACCATTGATATAAGTTTGGACATTTATGGCCTATTTTAAAGCTATAAATGCATACTTTCATTGCATAATCAGGCTAGTCCTTCTGTCTATTCTCTCAGTTTGAAAAGAAATTTTTTTTGGTATTTCTTTCATGCTAACACAAGGTTGGAGGATCCAAAGCATGATTTTCCTCTCACATGTTTGGATGGATTCTCATTTAACCTGGATATACAACTATGGTGGCATAAGTTGGAGGGCTCTCTAAGCTTCCATGGATAAAAAAGTTGATAGTACAACGGTTATAAGCGTTGATGAAAATTCTTGTAGTAGTATGGAAACAAAAAATGAACCCCTTCAATAGAAGATATAAGCACTATCATTTTGTCACATCTATTAAGGATGAGATTGTAATTGCCATGGATTCTTAGGGCTCTAGGTATTTTCTACTATGGATCCTAAGTAGCCTTTCACAAACCTGAAGCAACTAGAAAAGGGTCCCTGTAGAAGATGTGCCCACGATTAAAATGGATGGTATGTTTTAGTGAACAGAATATGAAGTCAAACACCCTATCCTTGGTGATTTGTGGCTAGTGTGAACCCTTGAATGGTTACAACCTATAGATCTGTAGCAGTAGTCCTAAATCCATTTTTCCTATGTGATTAAAGGCCTGGCAAGGGTGTTCAACTTTTATATTTGTTTGAAGCGGGGAATCCACTTTGAAAGTGCATGAAATCACATTTTATATTGTTTAAGGAGGATTTGTCCCTCAGTGGAGGCTTGGTTTTTTAACATCGTTGTTTTTCATGCTAGTTGGAATCCTCTTTCATGGAGAGCATTCAACCATTAGGAGGACTCTTTCATTCCTGGCATTCTTTCTTTTGGATATATTCATCATTGGAAGGTTGATGAGGGTTATCCATCCTTTTAAGGATATTTCCACTATTATCCATTACAAATTGATGAAGTGTTCCACTCTTTAGGGACATTTACATTAATATGACCACTTTTGGAGGCTTCTTGGACATTTACTCATGCTTTGGGGTTGTCTTTCATGCTTCGTGGAAGAGATTTATAGGGTTTGTCCACTTAGAGTTCATTTAGAGGGGTTATCACTCATGATTTGAGAAGGGTTGTTTAGTGATTGAGATCTAAGTTTTTCATGTATCACTTTGGGACCATTCTTCCTTGGTGCACCATTGTTGGAGAGGATTTGGAGGTTTGGAATATGGATCATTAGATTTTTTCTCAGGTACCTTCCTCATTTGATGGAGTATGCTTCTTCTTGAGCCTTTGTAAGTTAGGATGTTGCTTTTATTTGACATCATTTACCCTCATTTGAAATGGGTTTCCTCCCTTTTATGGGCCTTATTCTATCTTATACATTGTACATGTGGAAATTAAGCACCTTTTCATTTCATGATTGTTAGATTTTGTTAGGGTTTAGTGAAGGTTTTTCATTATTTAATCCACCCTAGGCTAGATATATGATTTTATAATTATTTTATTGTAAAGGAAGTTGGGCTCCTCTCCTATATAAGAGAGCCTCTTCCTCATTTATACTCATGGTTGGACTTTGAGAGCTCCCTCTCTTTTCAATTATAATAGACATATGTTTCATGGTGTATATTGAAGTGTAAGGGATTATTCTCTGTTAAAAATGTGAAATCCTTGTTCCTATTTCTATTTTTGCTAATGGATTGTAGAATAACCTATAACTTGTTAATTAAGGCCATGAAAATATGTCACATTGGAAGGGTTTTAATTGACAAATGTATTCCTTTATCTCCCTTCAACTTTTTATGCATTATTATTATTCATTGTTCTAATCATATTTCTTGAGTAAGAGTATGTAATACATAAAAGCATGTAATACTTCATTGTATGAGGCACACCCTAGTTGATAATGTTTTGATGTGGAACCACTCTTGGAACATCCTAGTTGATTTCTAAACTCATTTTAAAGCACGTTTGGTTTTATTTATGGGATGTGCATGCAATTATAATCCCTAGCCTCTCATGACCTATCCACTTTGTTGGACTAGCTTCCTTGACTCCAATTTCCCTAGGGATTGGGACTAGTCTTGATGGTCCTCCCATCAACACTTTTTATCCATATATACTACAAAAAGAATGAATTTTTTTATCAAGTCATCAAACTCTTCTCTACCTTACCAATGAGCCAAGTCCGATCTTTTTTATACTGGTCATTAGGTTTTATTACAAACCCCAAGTATTTGAGATTGAAATCTAACTCTAGCTAGATTTTCATCACGGTGCAATGTGACAATGTGGTTGTGTTAGATGGAAAACTACCTTATGAAAAATAACACACATTATATTTCACTCATCATGCCATGTTGTTAAAAATAAATGTAACTCCAACTAGATTTTCATAATGGTGTAATGAGCTAACACACATAAGCTTTCACTCATATTGCTATGTTAGAAGGAAAACTAACTCCAGCTATATTTCCATCATGGTGTAATGTATTTAATGAAAATGTGGTAGTGTTAGATAGAAAGATACCTTATGAAAGATACAACACATTAGCTTTTACTCACCGTGCAATTTTTTAAGAACAAAAGCTAACTCTAGCTCCATTTCCATCATGGTGCATTGTGATTGATGATAATGTGGCTATGCTATGGAAAACTACACTATGAAAGCTTACACACATTATATTTCACTCGTCATGCAACGGTTTAAGGATGAAATCTAACTTCAGCTATATTTCCAACACAGTGCAATGTGATTGATGACAATGTCATTGGGTTACATGGAAAACTACATTATGAAATCTAACACACATTAGCTTTCACTCATGATGCCACGTTGTTAAAATGAAAGCTTAACTCCAACTAGATTTTCATCATGGTGTAATGAGCTAACACCCATAAGCTTTCCCTTATAGTTCCATGTTGTTAGAAGGAAAGCTAACTCCAACTAGATTTCCATCATGGTGTAATGTATTTAATGACAATGTGACTGTGTTAAATGGAAAACTACCTTATGAAGGCTAACAGACATTAGCTTTACTCAATGTGCAATGTTTTAAGAATGAAAGCTAACTTCAGCTAGATTTACGTCATGGTGCATTGTGATTGATGCCAATGTGGTTGTGCTAGATGGAAAAATACACTATGAAAGCTTATACACATTAGATCTCACTCACCGTGCAATGATTTAAGGTTGAAAGCTAAATCCAGCTAGATTTCCAACATGGTGCAATGTGGTTGTGTTACATGGAAAACTACCTTATGAAAGCTAACACATGTTAGCTTTCACTCATGGTGCCATGTTGTTAAAAAGAAAGCTAACTATAGCTAGATTTCCATCATGGTGTAATGAGCTAACACATGTTAGCTTTCTATTATACTGCCATGTTGTAAAAAAGAAAGCTAAATCCAACTATATTTTCATCATGGTGTAATGTATTTGATAACAATATGGCTGTGTTAGATGAAAAAATTTCTTATAAAAACTAACAGACATTAGCTTTACTGACCGTGCAATGTTTTAAGAACAAAAGCTAACTCTACCTAGATTTCCATCATGGTGCATTGTGATTGATGACAATGTGGTCATGCTAGTTGGAAAACCACATTATGAAAGCTAACACATTAGATTTCACTCAGCGTGCAATGATTTAAGGATCAAAGCTAACTCTAGCTAGATTTCCATCACAATGCAATGTGATTGATCACGATGTGGTTTTGTTAGATGAAAAACTACCTTCTGAAAGCAAACACACATTGGTTTTCACTCATCATGTCATGTTGTTAGAAATAAAAATAACTCTTGCTATATTTGCATCATGGTGTAATGTATTTGATGACAATGTGGTTGTGTTATATGGAACAATACCTTATGAAAGCTAACACACATTAGCTATTACTCATCGTGCAACGTTTTAAGAATGACATGGTGCATTTTGATTGATGGAAATGTGGTTGTGCTAAATGAAAAACCACATTATGAAAGCTAACAAACATTATATTTCACTCACTGTGCAACGATTTAAGGTTGAAAGTTAATTCTAGCTAGATTTCTATTGCAATGCAATGTGATAATGTGGTTGTGTTAGACGAAAAACTACTTTATGAAAGCTAACACACATTAGATTTCACTCATCGTGCCATGTTGTTAAAAAGAAAGCTAACTCCAGCTAGATTTTCATAATGGTGTAATGAACTAACACACATAATATTTCACTCATAGTGCCATGTTAGATGGAAAGATAACTTTAGCTAGATTTCCATCATGGTGTAATGTATTTGATGACAATGTGGCAGTGTTAGATGGAAAACTATCTTATGAAAGCTAAAACACATTAACTTTTACTCACTGTGAATGTTTTAAGAATGAAAGCTAACTTCAGCTAGATTTCCATCATGGGGCATTGTGCTTGATGACAATGTGGTTGTTCTAGATGAAAAACTACACTATAAAAGCTTACACACATTATATTTCACTCACCGTGCAACGATTTAAAGATGAAAGTTAACTTCAGCTAGATTTCCAACACAACACAATGTGATTGATGACAACGTGGTTGTGTTACATGAAGAACTACCTTATTAAAGCTAACACACATTATCTTTCACTTATCGTGCCATGTTCTTAAAAGGAAAGCTAACTCTAGCTAGATTTTTTATCATGGTGTAATGAGCTGACACACATAAGCTTTCCCTTATAGTGCCATGTTGTTAGAAGGAAAGCTAACTCATGCTAGATTTCCATAATGGTGTAATGTATTTGATGACAATGTGGCTATATTAGATGGAAAACTACCTTGTGAAGGCTAACATACATTAGCTTTACTCACCGTGCAATGTTTTAAGAATGAAAGCTAACTCCAGCTAGATTTTCATCATGGTGCATTGTGATTGATGACAATCTAGTTTTGGTAGATGGAAAAATACACAATGAAAGATTACACACATTAGATTTCACTCATCGTGCAACTATTTAAGGATGAAATCTAACTCCAGCTACATTTCTAACACAGTGCAATGTGTTTGATGACTGTGGTTGTGTTGCATGGAAAACTACCTTATGAAAGCTAACACATATTAGCTTTCACTCATCATGCCATGTTTTAAAAATGAAAGCTAACTCCAGCTAGATTTTCATCATGGTGTAATGACCAAACACACATAATATTTTCCTTATAGTTCCATATTAGAAGGAAAGCTAACTCCATCTAGATTTCCATCATGGTGTAATGTATTTGATAACAATGTGGCTATCTTAGATGGAAAAATACCTTATGAAAGCTAACAGACATTAGCTTTACTCATCGAGCAATGTTTTAAGAACAAAAGCTAACTCTAACTAGATTTCCATCATGGTGCATTGTGATTGATGACAATGTGGTTATGCGAGATGAAAAACTACATTATGAAAGCTAACATACATTAGATTTCACTCATCGTGTAATGATTTAATGATGAAAGCTAACTACAATTAGATTTCCATCACGGTGCAATGTGATCGATGACGACATGATTGTGTTAGATGGAAAAACTACCTTATGAAAGCTAACACACATTAGCTTTCACTCATCGTGCCATGTTGTTAGAGGGAAAGCTAAATCTAGGTAGATTTGCATCACGGTGTAATGTATTTGATGACAATGTGGCTATGTTAGATGGAAAACTACCTTATGAAGGCTAACAAACATTAGCTTTACTCACCGTGCAATGTTTTAAGAAGGAAAGCTAACTCCAGCTATATTTCCATCATGGTGCATTGTGATTGATGACAATGTGGTTGTGTTAGATGGGAAAATACACTATGCAATCTTACACACATTATATTTCACTCACCGTGCAAAGATTTAAGGATGAAAGATAACTTCAACTAGATTTTCAACACGGTGCAATGTGTTTGATGACAATGTGGTTGTGTTATATGGAAAAATACCTTATGAAAGTTAACACACATTATCTTTCACTCATTCTGCCATGTTGTTAAAAAGAAATCTAACTCTAGCTAGAGTTCCATCATGGTGTAATGAGCTAACACACATAAGCTTACCCTTATAATGCCATGTTTTTAGAAGGAAAGTTTATTCTAGCTAGATTTCCATCATGGTGTAATGTATTTGATAACAATGTGGCTATGTTAGATAGAAAACTACCTTATGAAAGATAACATACATTAGCTTTACTAACCGTGGAATGTTTTAAGAACAAAAGCTGACTATAGCTAGATTTCCATTATGGTGCATTGTGATTGATGAAAATGTGGTTGTGCTAGATGGAAAACTGCATTATGAAATCTAACATGCATTATATTTCACTCATCGTGCACTGATTTAAGGTTGAAAGATAACTCCAACTATATTTTTAGTACATAGAAATGTGATTGATAATGATGTGGTTGTGTTAGATGAAAAACTACCGTATGAAATCTAACACACATTACCTTTCACACATCGTGCCATGTTGTTAGAAGGAAAGCTAACTCTAGCTAGATTTTCATCATGGTGTAATGTATTAGATGCCAATGTGGCCATATTAGATGGAAAACTACCTTACGAAAGCTAACACACATTAAATAACCACTCCAGCTAGATTTCCTTCTAGCTAAATCTAGCTAGATTTTAAACATAGTTCATTTTGATTAATGACAATGTGGTTGTGCTAAATGAAAAACTACATTATGAAATCTAACACACATTAGATTTCACTCACCATGCAACGATTTAAGGTCGAAAGCTAACGCCAGCTAGATTTCCATCATGGTGCAATGTGACAATGTGGTTATGTTAGATAGAAAACTAATTCCAACTAGATTTTCATCATGGTGTAATGATCTAACACACATGATATTTCAATCACCGTACCATGTTCTTCAGAGGAAAGCTAACACCAAACAGATTTCCATCATGGTGTAATGTATTTGATGGTAATGTGGTTGTGTTAGATGGAAAACTATTTTATGAAAGCTAACTCCAACTAGATTTCAATCATGGTGCATTGTGATTGATGACAACATGGTTGTGTTATATGGAAACTACATTATGAAAGCTAACACATTAGATTTCACTCATTGTGTAATAATTTAAGGGCTAAAGCTAACTTCAGCTAGATTTCCGTCATGGTGTTATGTATTTGATGACAATGTGACTCTTTTAGATAGAAAACTACCTCATGAATTCTAACACACATTAAGTTTCACTCATCGTGCAATGTTTTAAAAACAAAAGCTAACTCCAACTAGATTTCCATCTTGGTGCAATGAGCTAACACACATTAGCTTTCACTCACTGTAAAATGCTTTAAGAATGAAAGTTAACACATTGTTAAAAGGAAAGCTAATTATATCTAGATTTCCATCATGGTGTTATGTATTTGATGATAATGTGGTTGTTTTAGATAGAAAGCTACCTTATGAAAACTAACACATTAACTTTCACTCAACGTGCAATTTTTTAATAACAAAAACTAACTCCAAATAGATTTCCATTATAGTGCAATGAACTAACACACATTAGATTTCACTCATCATGCCATGTTGTTAGAAGAAAAACTAACTCTAGCTAAATTTCCATATGTTAGATGAAAAACTAATTTATGACAGCTAACGCACATTAGCTTTTACTCACCGTGCAATGTCTTGAGAATGAAAGCTAACTCCACCTAAATTTCCATCATGGTGAATTGTGATTGATGACAATGTGGTTGTGCTAGATGAAAAACTACATTATGAAAGCTAACACACATTAGATTACACTCACCGTGCAACAATTTAAAGATGAAAACTAACTCCAACTAGATCTCCATTGTGGTGCAATGTTATTTATGACAATGTGGTTGTGGTAGATGAAAAACTACCTTAAGAAAGATAACACATATTAGGTTTCTCTCATCGTGTCATGTTGTTCAAATGAAAGCTAACTCCAACTAAATATCCATCATGGTGTGATATATTTGATGACAATTTGGCTATTTTAGATAGAAAAATACCTTATTAAAACTAACACACATTATATTTCACTCACCGTGCAATGTTTTAAGAACGAAATTCAACTCCAGCTAGATTTCCATCATGGTGGAATGTGATTGATGACAATGTGGTTGTGTTAGATTTAAAACTGCATTATGAAAACTAACACACATTACCTTTCACTCACGGTGCAATGTTTTAAGAACGAAAGCTAACTGTAACTAAATTTCCATCATGGTGCAATGTGATTGATGACAATGTGGTTGTGTCAGATGAACAACTACCTTATGAAAAGTAAAACACTTTAGCTTTCACTAACCATGCAATGTTTTAAGAACAAAAACTAACTCCAGCTAGATTTCCATCGTGGTACAATTTGATTGATGACAATGTAGTTGTGTTAGATGGAAAACTTCCTGATGAAAGATATCGCATGTTAAGTTTCACTCGCCATGCCATGTTGTTAGAAGGAAGCTAACTCCACTAGATTTTCATTATGGTGTAATGTATTTGATGAAAATGTGGTTGTGTTAGATGAAAAACTACCTTATGAAAACTAGCACAAATTAACTTCTAGTCACCATGCAATGCTTTATGAATGAAAGCTAACTCTAGCTAGATTTCCATCATGGTGCAATGTGATTGATGACAATGTGGTTCTGTTAAATGAAAAACTACATTATGAAATCTAACACACATTAACCTTCATTCATTGTGCAATGTTATAATAATGGAAGCTAACTCTAGCTAGATTTCCAGCACATTCATACACATACATTAATAATATAAGTGCCATGTCAAAAGTCAAATAGGAATTTGGTGGTTTTATCTAAGTTGATATCTGTCATTCTCTAATACTTCTTAGATCTCTTATTGTTATCTCTTGATATATGTTTTATGTAATTTATATGTAAATTCCCTTTTGCTAGCGAGCACAAGATGCAGGGGAACAATGTTTCATGGCATACAAAGAGGCTACCCTAGTGTTTTGAATTATTGCAACTATATTAATTTTTTGAACATACACTTCATATGGTTTAGCCTTAATTACAAACTACAATTCAAATGTGTTACAGAAATTGGGAGGAGTTACAATGGAAAATATAATTTGACAAGAGAAGACTATGTTGACCTCCTAATTAATGGTCGAGTTATTGGACTAGGAAGGGTTGAATATATAGAGACTACAACTCATTATGGTGGAGAAATGATTAATGTAGGATATGTTATGGTTTTGATAATTGATGTCATTGAACCACATTTGATTGTGGAAGATGTTGATGAAGGGGACTCACATCCATGGGAGATCATAGATTTGAGGCATAACAAAGGTAAATCAAAATATTGAAATACATGTTAAGTGTTTTTGATAGTACATTGCTTATTTTCTTGAGCAAATACCAAGCTTGTTTAATTTGTTGTATAGGTGCAAACATCTCTTCTGCATTTTCTATTGGAGACAAGGGAGATCTTTTGCAATGTGGAGTGAAGGCGAGTGAAGGCTCCATATTCAATACAAATATTGGTCATAAAGTGCATGGAAGGATGGTAATAAAGGATCCATAGTGGTTAACATTGAGAAGGTGTTAAAACATGATGGTATTTTGCCACATCCAACAAGATTTGAGAATACATTAGGGGGTGCATTGGGATCTTATGAGATTTGGAAAGAAGCAAATTTGGAACATCATTGTCATGATAATCCAGTAAATACTCCCCAAGATAGGCTTACATTCACATGTAAAAAGGTTTCTCCTACAAATGAATGGACGGGAAAAAGCACGTGCATTGCCAAAGGGATAATAGTTAATGTCCATGAGGATGACATGGTTGAGGGTGAAATGTTAGTTGAAAAATAATTCGGTGTTTTTGTGGAAGACATAGACAAATTTTGTGAAAGATGTAGGATTGGGGATAAGTCTGTACATTGTTTGGTTAGATGGCCAATAAATAAGTTGGTGGACAATGAAGGTGATATTTTAAGGGTGAATGAAAATTTCAAGAAGGAACCCAAGGAAATGATGGTATGGGATCTTACAGAGGACACAAGTCCCTTAAACACATGGGATGGTGATATTTAAAATGAAAAAGATACAGATTCAATTGCTATGCATGTAACAAGGACATATAAAAGGATTAAATGAGTTGTGGCTACAAAAAAAGTTGGAAACTTTCAAATACAGAGAGATGAAGAGAAAGAAATTCGACTTTTGGTAATGGATGAATGTTGTAAACAAGATTGTCTTCAACTTGTGGATAGGAAAGCCATTGCAGCTACTAGAAGGGGTATGAAACTCTTAAAAAAATATTTCATTAGGGAATTTGTCTCAAATTCACTCATTTGCAACAGAATCATGTCAAAGAGCCATGGCCTACCTCCTACTATTAAGAAAGTAAAGGACATGAGGTTTAATGGAGATATTATTTGTAAGAAAGAATGGTACAAGATAGATAATATTCCTCAAAGCACCTTCTATAATTACTAACATAATTTCCAACAAGGACATGTCAAAGGAATTCATGGTAACACCAACAAATGCAAACCACATGCACATACAGTGGAAGCAATAGAAATATTGCACAAAACTGTAATGGATAATTTATATTTTTCACTGAACCAAACATGACAAGTTGAAGAAGATAGAACGTCTTCTCCTTTAAGATTGCTGCCATAAACGTACACCCAAAGTTCTTTGTTAAAAGAGATCAATGAGGCTCTTCAAGGGCTCAATTTTTCATCAATATCACAACCAACAATGAGCAAGATTTGGTACTCATTTTCCAGATGTGGCATTCTCAAAGAACACTCACTTCAATAAATGTAGTGAATGTATCGTGTTGAAAGCACAGATGAAGACATCGACTACAAAAGAGTTGGAAGAAAATACACGAGATAGACTGAAGAAACATAACAAGATTGTTATGTGTGGAAGATATTTATACTATTCCCACATAATTATGTCAAAGTGTTATCCATAGGAATACTTGAGCATTATCCATGATAAAATGGACAAAACCAAGATTTCAATTCCAAGATTACGTGTCAAATCAAAATCTGTTGCATGAACAAACTTGGGTTTGTTGTTGATAGGTATGTTAACACATGGGCATAACACAAGAGGTTTTGGTCATTTATCCCTACCATTTGTACACATGGGATCACAATTTACCATGAAGACCTACACCTTTATATGTATGGTGATTTTCTTTATGAGAGTGGAAGTTCAAGAAACCCACTTTCAAATGCATTACTTCAAAACTCTATTTACTCAAAATGTAGAGTGTACAAGGATTCTTTCCTATCTTTAAATGGAATCTCAAAAAATCAAAATCTTTATTTTAAATCTCTTCCTCCACATTTCTTGTTACAGTTCGACAATGTAGCTAGTGATAATAAGAATCATTATGTTTTAATGTTTCTATCACTATTAACTGCTCTTGGTGTCTTCGTCACTATTGAGGTTGGGTTCTTGCTTGTGGGGAACACCCTTGAAGACATAAATGGAACTTGTGTAAGAATATATTCCAAATTGAAAAGTAAAGATATATATTCTTTACCTGAGATGATGGATACATATTGCATAATAGAAGAAAAATGGGCGTTTCCACCTAAAACCATTGACAAAGTGTATGACTTCAAATGTTTTCTTAATGGGTACATCAAGGAGGGGAAAAATGTACTAGTTGAACATCTTAATGTCTAGTACTTCCAATTTCTTGTACTCAATGATGTTCCAGTTATGAGGTATAAAGAATCCATCAGAGACATTGAGTGGTCAGAACCAGTTGAGTTGTGGAATATAGATGATGCAGGTAGACCTATATTGCCCACAGGGGAAGCCATCTTTCTTACGTCCCAAAGAAAATGATGTTTATTTAAAATAACTAAAGGAATGAATAACATCATGCATAAAAATGTGGAAATAAACTATTGGCAATGAGAATTCACCAATTGTTACATAGGAATGGAATAAAAAACTAGAGTATTAGAAAAGAGTTCTTGATGCATTAGATGGAATCTACAATGACCATACACCCTTGGATGAAAGTGATTCTTATTCTGATAATTTTTGGCCCAAGACGAGGAAAAATGTTAATGTTGATGGTAATGCACTCCATGCAAAATCAAGTGTTGCAGATGGGTATTTTGATAATGTGACAGATGTACCGGTATATGTTGGACCCAAGTGCAACAAGCCAAATCTAACATTCGATACTAGAATTGATGTTGAGAAGTGAAAGACTTTGCTTGTTAGATCAAGAAATGAGGATGAAGGAGAGATGATTTGGATGGAAAAAGTCACCTTAGATATCTTCCAGGAAGATGATAGTGAGACCCTTCATGTAAATATTGATTGGTGCCAGCCTAGCTCAGGGAAATACAAGGGAAAATTTTTAGAACAATATTGGGTATCAAATTTTGATGACACAGAACTTGGATCTATTCCAATTAATACCATAGTTTTGGAATGGATGCCAAAGAAAGAAGATTGCAGGAAGACTAAGAGAAATAAATGTGGTGTACAAGTTGTACTTGATCTTCTTTAGCATATATAAGGAGATTAGGTAGAGATGATTCATGAATGTAATTTTTCTTTTTGAATGACTTTTAGTATTACATGAAGAAGCACTTTTCAAAGTTTGTAGTATAATAAATACTCTTCAAGATACTTTTTAAGGAATTTTATATTATTTACTGCATATATGAAAATTTCACTTCAAGTTCAATGTTAATTCATGTGATGATACTTTATGCGAATTAGATAACACCATTCAAATTTTACTTTTCAATTTGTCTTTTAGATCAATACATATCACTATATCAAATGTGCATAATTATATTTAGTAATGCATGTCAAAAACCCTTACCTTATTTATTATTAGCTTTTCCTCACTCTCTTCAATACCACTTTGAGCTTTTCATTTTGTTCCCCTGATGATTGGTGGAGTGTCCACTCGAAACGTAGGAAGGTTTCAATACACACAATTTAATTCCATAAAATCTCTTTGTCAATATGATGGAAATCTTCATCTTGAAGCTGTACTTGATTTTATTGAGAAAATATAAGGAGATTAGATGGAGATGATTCATGAATGTAATTTTTCTTTTTGAATGACTAATTAATATACATGAAGAAAAAATTGTCAATGTTTGTAGTATATCAAATACTCGCATCAAGCTACCTTTTGAGGAATTTTATGTTATTTTCTACATATATGAAAATTTTGGTTCAACTTCAATGTTAATTGATGTGATGATACTTTATGCGAATGCACCTTAAAATATCTTATAGAATTTCTTTGTGAATAAATGTAAGGCACTTGTAATAAGGTTTGAAGTAAGTTTTCCCTATTATTCGTTATTATAGTCGATACAAATTTAATTGTACTACTATGTTGCAATCAATTTCGTACTTATATTTTCTCATGTAGACTTTAAAGTGGTGCCAACTTTGTACTAGTATATTAACTTATACTCATAAAATACAATATTAACATTTTGAGTGTGCAAGTCTTATCAGTTTTTCATCATTGTGATTGATTTTTTGGGTTAAACTATGTGAACGTTTTTTAGAGCAACGTTTTGAGTGGACACTCCAACCATGCTTGTTAAGAGAACCATGAAAAACTCATTGTGGAATGAAAATATTTCACATAAATTAATCCAAAAAATCAATCATTTAGTAGTAACATCATGTTAGCTTTAATTCATGTTAGAAATTATCATCAAATACATTGCATCATAAAGACAATTTAATCCATGTGAGATTTAATGCTGATTGTAATGCATTGCATGTAATATAAGTATTATGGATGAAGCTTTTGATAATGTGACGGATGAATTGGTATATGTTGGACCCAAGTGCAACAAGATAAATCCAAGATTCAATCCTATGATTGAATTTGAGAAAGGAAAGATGTTTTTAGTTAGATCATGAGGTGAGGATGAAGGAGAGATTATTTGGATGGAAAAAACCACCTCATATATCTTCCAGAATGATGAAAGTGAGACTCTTCATATAAAGGTTGATTGATGGAAGCCTAGTTCAAGAAAATATAAGAGAAAATTTTAGAACAATATTGGGTACCAAACCTTGATGACACATGACTTGGATCTATTCAAATTAATACCATAGTTTGGGCATGGATGCAAAAAAAAGAAGATTGCATGAAGACCACGATAAATAAACGTGGTGTACAAGTTGTAATTGATTTGCTTGACTAAACATAAGGAGATTAGGTGGAGATGATTCATGAATGTAACACTTAATATATAACACTTAACATTAACATTTAATGTCAATACTACATAAGTTAATTATAGTCACAACACAATATTAATATGTTGTTAAATAACTTTATATTATGTAAGAAATTTCTAACACAAATTATTAATAATTCACTAATCAAATATTGGTGACTTTTGTTTTAATACGTAAATATAAATATTAATGATAATCAAAGTATATCATTAAATAAATTTATAGGTAAAATTTCTCACATAAATATGTTATTCATAAAATCAACATTCATAACTTAGTTTTTAATACACCACCACCACCACCAATAATAATAAATTATGTCTCTATTATAATTCATAATTTATTTTAATCATTACTAAGATAAAACCTATTTTACTCTAGGTCATAAAATATTTTCTCTTGTCCACTATCAAGTGATGCAAACTTCCAAAAATAAAACATCATACTCAAAAAAGGCTTAGACTTACTATGGTAACTCAACCTAGACACATTAGTTAACATAATTTCAATTAAATGAAATTCCGAGATAATAATAGAAACAAACATTGATTATTAATGTCATTAAATAAATTTAATAATAAAACGTAAAAAAACATTCTATGATCTATTTTTCGTGATATAATCATTGATCAATTTAACTTTTATTAGAAAATATAAATAATAGTAATATAAATAAATTATATTTCTATTCTAACGTATAATTGATTAAAATAATAAACTTAGCATAGTAACACATATTATATAATAGTTTTTTTGTCACTTGTAAAATATTGCCAACCTCCTAATATAATAACACTCAACACATACAATATTACTTGCTATGTCGAGAATTAAAATTGTTATAGTAACAAACATATTTGTATTATGTCATTAAATAGTTTGGGTAATTCTAAAATCGTGCCAACCTTCTACTAGTATAGAACTCAATGCCAACAATGTACTAGTTACCATATCAAATTATAATTCAATTGCTTAATCATAGTAACATATATAATATTAATGTCATTTCATAAACTTAATCAACTTACCATTTAATGCAAACTATAGATAATATTAATAGAAATTATGTAAGGAATCAAAGTCTAAGAATTTCATCATTTTGAAAGAATCGAATTCGAAGACTTTCATCATTTTGATTTGTTAGAGATGATTAAAAATGTGTAATGTAGGTGTTAACATAGTCCCTCTCCCCTCATGTTGTAAAGGGTGCTAGCTCAATGGAAGAGCACCTGCATTACAAGCAGGATGATGGTGGTTTGATTCCTCCATGCCCTAACATAAATTAATAGATGATATAAATTAATAGGTGATATAAATTAATAGGTGGTTCGATTTTCAATATAAGTATGCTATTTTCAATTAAACACATTGTTCAAATAATTCATAAATAAATAATAAACACTTGCAATAATTAGTTCAGTTGGTTTTCCCCCTTTCCTCTTGTATATGAAAAAAGCAAACTGTACTACACTAATGCGATTCTAGTTCATAATTGATTTTGATTGTTAAAATAATTAATATTAATAAATAAGGGAGGCTTTACTAACATCAATATCATTAAATAAATTTATAGGTAAGAAATTTCTCATGTTAATCTATTATTCATAAAGTAACATTCATCAACTTAGTTTTTAATACACTACTACTATCAAGAACACCAATAATAAATAATGTTGCTATTTTAATTCATAATTTATTTTAATCATTACAAGGGTAAAACTTATACTCTAAAATCATAAAATATTTTCTTGTTTTGATTATAAGTGGTGTCAACTTCCAAAAATAAAACAACATACTCAACAAAGACAAAAATAATTATTATGACAATATTTCTAATTATTGTAATAACAAATACAATGTTGGTATTATGTCATAAAATAATTTAATCAGCTTACCATTTAATACAAACTATAAATAATATTAATAGAAATTATGTCAGGATTCAAAGGCTATGAATTTCCTCATTTTGAAACAACTCAATCTAGAGGAAGTTCTAAATTCTAGATCCACCAAATAATTACAAATTTAATGAAATGTGTGTTGAAGGTATTGGTCCTCCCTTTATTGCCACTCTAAATCTTCCTGGATTAACTATAGGATTACTAGTCTGGCTATTTAATCCAGTAATTCCTGTTACACCTAATGTCTCAAATGTCACCTCTCCTCCAGGAGAGGATCCGCCTCAACCTAATCCCTCTCCTTCTTTGCTGGTTGTTGTTTCTCCCCTTTATTCTTCTTCGCTTGACCAAAGCTCTATAGTTAGCAGTCACGTGGATAAGAAGAAGAAGAAATGGAAGGGTAAAAAGAAGAAGGATAAGAAAGAGAAAAAGAAGCAACTATTTGCTTTTGATGGTGCTCGTTCTAAGAGAACACTCGAAAAACCCAAGTTCCCTTGTAAGCTTTACAAGGGGGACCACCTTCTTAAAGAGTGTCCCGGTCTCTCCCATGTACAATAAGAGTGGTCTAAAATATCCAAACCATCTGTGTCATCAACCTCTGACCATAATGTTGATGATACTCCCTCAACCAGTGACCCATTGGTAAAGGGTCGTAAGGGTAAAGTCTTGTATCCTTGTTTGATATGCAAGGCTATGCATCATACTTTTCTTTGTCCAAGCATGGATGAAGCTTCGCGTTGGTTGGAAAATATTATTGATCATCAACAGATGATTCCAACAAGTAATAGTAAGTTATCCCTCAATCCTCCACTGGTTGACCAATTGGTCGATTCAGATTTATCTATGGTTGATCCCACTCTTCGTTTGGAGAGTGAAGTTAAAGTGGTCTAGTCGGTGTCATTTCCACCCGATCCTGCTCTTTCATTAGAGAGTGTTAAGACTGAAGTAGTGTCTTTGACCAAATCTTCGTCTCGTTCTTCTCTTCCAGTAGAGAATGAACTGAAGCATGCTGAAGTTTTTATGCTTCGTTCTGATTGTTCTTGCCAAGAGGAAACTTTTTCTGTTTCGATAGAACCCTCTCTGAGTAGTGAGGTTATTTAATTTGACTGGAGGAACCTAACAGAATCTCATCTTCATTCGAGTGTTCCTTTCTAGATAGTTGTGAATGTTACTACTAGGTAGATACTTCGCACTATTGTTGACAAAGGGGCTTCTGTTAGTATTCTATCCTCAACTACTTGGAAAGATTTAGGTTCTCCTCACCTTGTACCAGCCACCAATCAGATATTGGCTTTTAATAGAACACCTACTGCACCTTTAGGGACCCTTCCTTGTTTGCCTATTACATTAGGAGGGAAAACCATCTATATTGATGTTATGGTGGTCCAAGGTCCTTTAGATTTCAATTTGCTCCTTGGACTTGATTATGTGTATGACATGAAAGCCGTGGTGTCCACACTCTTTATAGTTATGCCTTTCCCCCATGATGGGAAGATTGTGACCATTGATCAGCTTTCCTTTGTTACACCTGATCATCACATTACTCCTAGTAATCAGACTGCCCTGAATGTGCTGCATGTTCTTGTGGTTCCTTCCCCTTCTTCTAGTTAGATTCTTCCCATCATAGGTAAAATGGGGGCATGGCTCTAGTCTATGGACATGATAATGGAGCTAAGCCGCTAGCTTTTATGTAATGGGTGAAACCTACCAACCTCTGGATATCATGTTTCATAGGAGCAGGTTTTAGAGTATAGTTTATGCTTTTGGTTTCAAGCTCGTTAAAAAATAAAACCACTCCTTAAGCATAGTTTACGCTTTTGGTTTCAAGCTTGCATAAAAATGAAACCATGTTTTGAGCAAAGTTCCCATTCTATGTCAAGCTCATTAAAAAATGAAATAGCACCTGACCATCATGTCAGGTTTCCTTAAGCATAGTTTATCCTTTTGGTTTCAAGCTTGCATAAAAATGAAACCATGTCTAGAGCATAGTTTACTTGTGGTTTCAAGCTCGTTAAAAAATAAAACCATTCCTCAAGCATAGTTTACCTTTTGGTTTCAAGCTTGCATAAAAATGAAACCATTCCTTTGAGCAAAGTTCCCATTCTATGTCAAGCTCATTAAAAAATGAAATGAATACCTCTGAGAAAAGTTCCCAATTTATGTAAAGCTCGTTAAAAAATGAAATGGACTTCCTCAAGCATAGTTTACCTTTTGGTTTCAATCTTGCATAAAAATGAAATCATTCTTGAGCATAGTTCATTTTCTATTTCAAGCCCGTTAAAAAATGAAGTAGGTTTCCTTAAGCATAGTTTACCTTTTGGTTTCAAGCTTGCATAAAAATGAAACCATGTTCCAATCATAGTTACCTTCTGTTTCAAGCTTGCGTAAAAATGAAATAGATCCCCTTCCCTTGATTCGAGTCTTCCCTTTAGTGTTAGAACTTGAACCTTCTTTTCAGCTACCCGATTATCATTCTTCCTACCCCCTTGGTGAAAATTTTCACATTAGTAACCAGGTTTTTAGGTTGGGTATGGAAGAAGAATTGTCAAACGAACTGAAGCTTGGGGGGCATGTCGAGCTATTAGCAACCATGCTAGGGGTAAGCTTCTCTAGCAATCATGTTGGGGGCAAGATTCCAACCTCTATATATCATGTTAATGGGATTTTTTCAAGCATAGTTTACCTATTGGTTTCAAGCTTACGTAAAAATAAAACCAATCCCTGAGCATTCTTTCAATTGATCTTTGAGCTCGTTAAAAATAGTAAGATGGTGTGGATCTTACTTTTCATTTCTTGTGCTCTGGTTAAAACATGAAATTTGGTTTGAGCTTAGTTTATTACTTTTTCCTGCTCTGGATTCAAACATGAAAAAGGTTAATGGAGTCCTATTTAAACTCTTTTTAATCTCCTTAAATACGAAAAGATTGTCGAGTGATCTTGTCTTCTTCACACTCGTTAAATTATTTGAAGAGTCGTCCATCCGATGGTAGGTTATCTATTTTTTGGTTTGGATAGGACTATTTACGAAAAAGGATCACTCCAGCCAATCATGACTGGAAGAGTTCCCTAAGGTATGATTTTATACTTTTTCGGGCCTTAGGGACTAAATCATATGAAAAAGGACCCCCTTTGGAGTCTTCTTTTGTATTCATTCAGACTCTCTAAACATGAACAATACCGAGTTTTCTTTCAGTGGACTCATTAAATTAAACATTGAGAGACCCGTTTTGGGATCGAACCCCTCCTCTCTCGGGTTCGTAAAACATATGAGTCTGGACTTGTATTCTGACAAGCTATATCGAGTGTTTGTTACCCTCTTTGAACTCGTAAAACCGAAAAGAGGAACTCATCAATCATGACGGGGGAAATGGAAAGGGAATCATCTTGCAAATAATGGCAGTTGTTTGTCATTATCTTTAAACATGGCACTTGTCTGCACAATCATGTCAGTCAATTGGGTATTCATCTAATCTCCATGACGATCCACTTTCTTGAGTCATGTCAATCCTTTGAGTCTTTCAAAAGAATGCATTGTCCACTGTCGCATTGTCTATCTGTCCTGTCTAGTCATGCTACCAACTTTTTTTGTTGTGCCGCCCGATGTTCAAAGAGGATTTGAAGAAGTCTTTCCTCAGCAGTCTACACTGTCTTTGTGTCTGTATCTTTGAGTCAATCATATGGTTACTACATTTGCATCATTCCAAAACTATGTTCTGAGTTTCATGTCATTGATGTGGGACTCATCATGGCCCTCCTTCGACGAGACTATCCTCATCGACCTCATCCTATCATCTAGGAAATAGTCTTAGAAACAATGCTTAGTACCTTGGGATCTGTATGCCTTAATGACAGATTCTCTCGCTCTCGAGATAGGTTCACATCATTGACCTTTAATCGATAGAATCGACTGGGTGTTTGACATCAGGACATATATTCACACTTAGTAGATTGTACTAGGGTACCTTGGGAATCATTAACATTAATGGTGATTTCCCTTGCACTTGTTAATGGTTCACATCATTGGCTAGTAATCAAGTGGTTTCTACCATGTTCAAATTCATATCATTGTAATCACATGGATAGAATCGTACTTTGTGGAAGACGAGATGAAGACCCTAGGCATTTGTTTAAAAGCGCTCATTGTTTTTTCCCTAGGTTGCGATAGAGTTTTGTATATCTAGCATGAATCCACATTTGTATGGTCATGGATATGCTCATATTTCTGTTTGTATGACATAGATATACATTGTATGTCTGGTAGCTATGTCCAAGTTTGAGTCCTCTATCACATGGATCTACACCGTATTCTAGTAGCCATGCTTGTTTATTCCACTCATAGATCTTCCTGGTATCGGTCTACAGCTATGAGTTTGGTTACTTGTGTCTATGAGTCAACATACTAATGTACTACAGATGCCTACTTGATGACATGCTCCGATCGGGCTAACATTTTCATCTCTTGGAGATGACTTGTTCT
Source organism: Pseudotsuga menziesii (assembly GCA_001517045.1). Taxonomy (NCBI): domain Eukaryota; kingdom Viridiplantae; phylum Streptophyta; class Pinopsida; order Pinales; family Pinaceae; genus Pseudotsuga; species Pseudotsuga menziesii. Next base: position 176,369 of record LPNX011141601.1, on the reverse strand, counting down.
CAAATCTCTTGTTTATCGTATCCATTTAAGACTCATGCTTTGGGGGACATCCTGTTATACCAAAATACTACCACCATCATGTGATAAGACATTTGACATACCTACTTTCCCTAAATCCAAGGTTTTGGAGTGGAAACTAAATAGTTTTTTTATCAATCTTACATGAAAATACCCAGCACCGTGCATGCCCCTTTATCCAGGAGCGATACCCTTGTTCACACTGCCCATACTTTGTTTCCCATAAGTGGTGCCATAGCTTATAGCCCTTAGTCCATAAGCGATTATTACCAGAACTACTTTGTCACTGAAGGAAAAATGCGGTACCTTGGGTAAAAAGGGAAAAGAGAAGCTTCTCGAGGCTTCTAGATGATAAGACTTGACATATCCCTTATCCCTACTGTAGTGGGTCATTTAAGCTCAAGATCCACCATTCTAGGATCTTGGAGGCCACCTCACCCACAAATCTCTCAACCTATCCTATCCATTTAGCCTTATAAATACAAGCTTATGGCCATGGTTGAGGGGGAGAACATTGAAGGTATTGTTATGCTGTTGGATTGATCCTTGGCCCAAGATCATTTGGAGAGAGAATAGAGAGCTAGAGTCAGAGCTTTTGGGGATGAGAATTTGGTTTCATGGAGATGCATGTCAACACTAAGGCTTGGTTGTAAACTTCTTCATATTTCATTAATGCAAGTTGATTTCTATCCCACATATGTTGTTGTTGTTATGATTTCGCATATATGTTGCTAGATTCCTTAGTCACTAGCATATATTAGTAGATCATATTCTGGTTTCCTTGATCTGTTTTGTGTTGAGCTTGATTGTAGGTACATAGGTGGACTATCAAAGCCTTGTATTCCAGAAATCTATGGCATCTAGGGAGAGTCTTCAACCTATGTCCTCTATTTATTCTGGATCTAAACCATTCAGACTAGTGGAACACCTTGCTATCCACAAGAGGTGAAATATTCCAGCTGACAAGCATAAGTCTGAAGTTTTTGGCCTCTTCAAAGTCTTTAAGGATTTGGTTGAAAACCAGTCTGGGAGGAAACTCAAGATACTTAGATCTGACAATGGTGGTGAGTATGTCAATTTTGATTTCATTCAATATTGTGAAGATGTAGGTATTTAGATGCAGCATTCAATCCCTTACACACCACAACAAAATGGTGTTGTTGAGAGAAAGAACAGATCACTGAAAGAGATAACAACCTGTATGTTGGAGGCTAAGACTTTGCCACGAAATTTTTGGGCTGAGTCTAAAAAATGTGCATCCTATATCCAGAATAGGGTGCCTCATAAACACCTTGATGGTATGACTCCTTTCTAAGCATGGAGTGGGCACAAGCCATATGTGACCCATTTCAGGATTTTTGGCTCAAGGGCTTGGGATAGAATTCCAACAGAAAAGAGGAAGGCTTTGCAGCCCCAAAGCCAAGAGTGTCTATTTGTTGGGTACTTTGAAGATTAAAAAGGGTACAAGATGATCGATTTGAGCACAAACAAATCCTTCATTGAAAGGAGTGTTCAGTTCCAAGAAGAGCCTTTAGCAACAGTTGAAGTTGGAAAGTCTTCTTCACCACCAGAACCATTGAATGTAATTGAAGAGACAAATGAGTTTGCTGATTCTGATATGTCTGATAATGATGATTTAATTTCATATCCTAACGTTCCTACAAGTCCAAAATGGGAATCAAATACCATTCATGCCGCTGGGGAACTAGGTGGAAATCCTAGTGATCCTAGGAGGACTAGATCTCAGTTTGAGAGTACCCTCAGTATGAAACACCCTTTGTTTGCAGAGAAATGATGTCTAATGGTTGAATCAGACCCATAGACATATGAATATGTAGCACATGATCCAATATGTCAAGCATCCATGAAAGAAGAATTCAGCTCACTCGAAAAGAACAACACTTGGGAGCTGGTTGATCTTCCCTCAGGGAGGAAGCTAGTTCAATGTAAGTGGGTTTTCAAAACTAAGTCTACTGATGATGGTTCACCTTTGAAATATAAGGAAATATTGGTAGCCAAGGGATACTCACAGGTACATGGTATTGACTACAATGAGACCTTTGCACCAGTGGCAAAGATGGACTCCATCAGGCTAGCCTTAACCATTGCATCTTCGAAGCAATGGGAGGTACATCACGTGGATGTGAAGTGTGCTTTCCCGAATGGAGATCTTACATAATATATTTACATGCATCAGCATCAATGGTTTATTACTAATCCATATTTTGTGTGCAGGCTAAAGAAATCATTGTATGGGCTTAAGCAACCCCCCAGGGCTTGGTATGCCAAGATTGATGGATTTCTGATGTCATTGAGTTTTGTTTGATGCAAGTCTGATCCTAATGTTTATTTGGAGCTGATTTATGGTTCTTTTATGATTATTTTCTTGTATGTGGATGACCTTCCAATTACAGGAAGCTCAAAGAAATAAATTTCCTCCTTGAAGGATGCAATGAACCATGCATTTTCTATGATTGATTTGGGGTTGTTGAGCCAATTTTTGGGTCTCGAAATTGCTCAATCCCAACATGGAATAAAAGTACATCAGTCCAAGTATGCTTTGGATTTTTTGAACAAGTTCAACATGAAATATTGCAAGCCAAGAAAGACTCCCTTCCTTTCAGGAGTTAAGATTGAAGAAGCAGGTTCTTCTCCTATGGTAGATAGTACACTATATAGACAACTGATTGGGTATTTGCTGTACCTTACACACATTCAAACTGATATTTTTTATGCAGTAAGTGTTGATTCAAGATACATGGATCAAACTCATGAGATCCATTGGAGAGCATCCAAAAGTATCCTTAACTTTGTTCAGGGAACAAGAACTCATGGGATCTTCTACAAAGATAAATATGATCTTGATTTGATTGGGTTTACTGACAGTGATTTGGCAGGTGACAACACTGATCGAAATTCAACACCAGGATAGGTGTTCTTTCTTGCTGAAGGACCAATCAACTGGTCAAGCAAGAAACAGAGTGCCATTTAACTCTCATCTACAGAAGCAGAGTACAGAGGAGTTGTAAATGTAGCAACTCAATGTTTATGGTTGCAGGGGTTACTTGGTGAGTGTGGCTTCAAATCAGAGTTCTCAAATATTATCTATTGTCATAATCATAGTACCATTTGAATATACAATGATCCAATTCAGAGATAGAGAACCAAACACATTGAGATCCATATGCACTACATCAGACAGCTTGTGTATGATGGCACCACTCACATACTCTTCTGTGCATCTTTAGAACAAGTAGTGGATATCTTCACCAAAGTTTTTTGTGAGAAGAAATTCAGCAATCTCAAATCAATGTTGGGGATTTCTCATCATGCTGTGAAGCATGATTGATGACAACATTTTAAAATTTTGTTTTACTGTCCATGTTTAAGGGAGGATTTTCCCACTGGGTTTTTGCCTCTTTCCTTGGTTAAATTAGCATGCAGTATGTAAAGGGTGACTAAGCCTTGTTTCTAGGCCCTATAATTTTATAATATTTAATTCATAAGTTAGGATTAAGGGGGGGTGTTAGAATAATCAACCCATAGTTAGCTACTGTAGACATTAATTAATCCATTTTTGTGTTATTTGCCTAGTTTCCAATATTCCACTCTATGCAAGTTGTCCTCCACATGTCCTAGAAGTCAAACTTGATAAAAATGAGTCATGGAGCACTTGGGAAACCTCCTAGAATCCATATTGAGCATATCTACTTTTTTCCAAATCCTCCCTAGCACATGTCTACTTTTTCTGCTTTATTGCCTGCTTTACTGTGTTTTATGGCAAAAAGGAAAGTAAGACTAGGTGCAATTGACTTGTTTTTTTTCCCTCATCATCCTCCCTTATTTTCTCCTAATAAAAGAATGTATGAGTTTTCTTTCCATCACCTATTAGCTTGCCTACTTGACTTTGTCAATTTGTGAGTTCCTAGGCAGATTTGGAAACTGCTTTATGCACCTATGGGGGATTTGACTAGATTTAGTAAGCTTGCTTTTGACTATTTTGAATGGCATCCTTATGCATTCCAATATCTCATGTAATTATTTATTGTAGAAGCCTATGACTTTATAAGGTTGGATATTGTACACTTATTCAATACATATTGGTGTTATGCTCCAATTTCAGTCTCCTTTGTGTGTAAATTTGCATGTTTGATTAGTAATTTTGTGAGTGCAATTGATCTATCACCTGGGTTCAATTTCCACAATGCTGCTGCTGAAATAAATCTAGGTTGCATTGTTGCATTATATGACTATGGGCTCCTGAAGTTCTTCCGAACCCCAAGCATGGTGTCACATGAGCGGTTACTGGAACACATACTGTAGATGTGGAATCCAGAGCAACAGTATTTCGAGGTGGGGGGCCATATCCTTATGGTGGAAGTAGAGGAAATATACTTCTTAACAGTTCTCTCAATACGGGGTGCCCCCATCTCACTGACAGGATCTCGTGGAGGGGATATTACCACTGGAGAGCATATAGATCATCACTATGCACCAGGGACAGGTACATCGGGGAATAAGATCCCCATCAAAGCAGTGATGGATACAACCCTATGGACCGTCCTATTTACCATGCAGAGGGTGGCCAAGATTCAAGGTGTGCACCAGGATTCTAGGGCACATATATTGTAAACCATAGAGGCCATGGCACCCATGGTGTTCAACTGGGTGGAAGCCATGCTTCCAATATTCAAGGATCAATTGACTAAGTGTCGACAAGGAGAGATAAAGTAGTTTGGATTTGGTTCCATTTTATCCTACTTGTTCTCCCAGCAGGTTCCACAAATGAGACCTCAGGTGGCCTTCTGGAGTCTGAGAGCACAGGACCCCTATATGCTGAGGTGGGTCTAGGTCATGGCTCGCACGGGAGCGGGTAGGGGAAGGGTGAATTTTGGTGATCCATTCTTGAGATGGCTATGAGATTAGATCCTCATGGTTGAGGATTATGCTTATGCAGGCATAGAATTCACCGAAGATCCTGACCTACCACTCCCACCTGGCGGACAGTGGGGTGACATCGGTAAGAAGCAAGAAACCCTAAAATGAATGAAAATATTTTTATGTTTTTTAACGTTTTGTATTTTTTATTTTAAGTGATGAGACCTATATATTCTCATGCAAATGTGGGAGCAGTGCGACCTGGAGGAGCATCTCCATTCAATAAGAAAGTTGGAGCCCGCTTTGTACCACAGGGTGATGATATCACTAGGGAGCTAGAGGAAAACCTAGAGAGGTTGACCTTGGATATCCCAGATGCTGACATACATGACCTCTTGATGAGATATCATAGATCCATAGTGGGAGTACCGGGTTGATTCAGTAGGCTGCTACGTAGAGTAGCTCGAGTAGTGATGTGCTATCCTGAGCACCACTATTGTATGAGATATGTACTGAAAGATGACAACTTCAGGATTTTGTATAATGATTTTTCTTCAAAGCCTATGTGCTTCAGATGAGGTCTCAGGAAATATTTTTTGTGAACTTTTTTGTATATATATATATATAGACTTTTACATGGTGTTTATATGTTTCAAATGGAAAATGCATTTTCTATGAGTTTTATGTGTCTTTGAATGTTTATTTACAATGTACCATGTTTGATTTGATGTCATGAATGGGAAATATACCAATATAGGATGTAATTAGCCAATGATTCAGCCACTACATTATGTTCCCTGGGGATATGCCTATAAGTAATAGTTTCAAATGATCTTTCTATAAAACGCACTCTCCAAAAGAGGCGGAGGAGCACTGGGTTTCTAATGGTGTAGACATGGTTTAAATGGAAAACCATGAGCTGTGAGTCCATCAAGACTACTGATCATGAACATCCTGGGAGGTAGCTTCAGTCAGAAGACCGATGACCGCTTCATACTCGACGATGTTATTAGTAGCGGCACCTATACAAACTACTCTTGAACTGACCAAATATTCATCTAGGGAATAGAGGAACCAAGAAGCTGAGGCGAGATTCAAGATGTGGCAGAAAGCACCATCAATGAAGCCATAGAAAGTCATCTGCATGACCAAAACATGGTATCAACAGATGCGGACACTAAACTCAAAACCATCTTAAAAATACTAAAAGCACACTGAAAGTCAATCAATATACATATATACAAGATACTATTCAAGAAAGACGTAGGAATAGTACCTTTTCAGGTACAACCCATTACAAGGTTGCCCCAAAGGGATTCCATCATAATCAATGAGCTTGTAATCTCCTTTCTCTAACACCTTAGAAATAACGAAAGGTCCGTACCACATGGACTGGAATTTACCCTTCCCTAGTTTGTGATATCCCTAATCATAAGTCAATACTAGGTCACCCTCGTTAAAGACACAAGGTTGGACAGATTTATCATACTGTGCCTTGACATGTTTCTTATGTGCGTCATTAGCCAAGGCAACATCTCTCAGACTCTCATCAAGGTTACTCAAGTACAAAAATATTTCTTCCTCTGCAGAAGTGTCTAGGAGAAGTTCGACAACCAGTTGTAAGGATGGAATCTAACATTGGATCAGAAAGATAGCCTCGAGTCCATAGACAAGCCGAAATGGTGTGAAACTAGTAGCTATTTTCACAGAAGTTCGATAAGCCCAAAGAGCGGAGAAAAGAACTTGGTGCCAGTTGGATTTATGATCTCCAACCATCCAATGAAGCATAGTTTTCAAACCTTTTTTAATGGCCTCTACCTGACCATTAGCTTACGGATAATACAATGTAGAATTTTCATGTAGAAAACCTAGCTTGGCACTCGGTTTGTCCATCATTTGATTATGGAAATGGGATCTATGATCAGTAACGATGGACTACGAAAATCCAAATCTAGCTATGATATGATTGAACAAGAAGAGAGTGGAAGTCTTACCATATTCTGCATATGTAAGCATGGCCTCACCCCATTTTGTGAAATAATCAATGGCTACGATGATGTAACCATGCCCTCCAGCTGAGGTAGGCTTACAATTCATGAAGCCAATCCCCAATTTGGTGAATGGGCCAATGGCAATGACAGAGTGTAGCAGAGCAGGATGGGTGTACTTTTTAGGACAAAAATGTTGACAAGATGGGCATTTATTAATAGCCTCATGACAGTCTTTGAAGACAAAAGGCCAGAAATAGACAACACGAAGGATTTCCTGGGCTGTAGCAATCCCAGATAAATGACCACCACATGCTCTAGAGTGGCAATCATTCAACCCATGTTCATCCTCCTCATGAGTGAGGCATCATCGAATAATAGAGTCAATCCCATGTCTATACAAGGTATCATTCAGGATAAGATAGTATTTCGCGTGGTGACAGATATGATGATGATCATCATGAGATAAATGCGGCTGAAATTGCTGTGTTTGGAGATAAATCAGCAAATATCCATACCAAGGATCAGTAGTGCTAATCAGGAACAGGAATTCATCCGAAAATGAATCACTGGGCTCAGATTCTGTTGTAGCATAGGGAATATCACACATAAGCTCTACAAATACCAAGGATTTCTTTGATGTGGCCTTGGAAAACTCCAAATCAAACTCCTGAAGGATAACAATCCAGTGGGAGTACTTGCCCTCGAGCACCTGACGAGTCAGGATGTAATACATCAGGTTCTAGTCTGCCAATATGGTGGTAGTGTGGAGTAGAATGTAGTGATGAAACTTTTTTACAGCAATGACCGTAGCCAATGCTAACTTCTCCACACATTAATAATGGGTTTCAGAATCCATAAGATTCTTGCTGGTGTAATAAATCATGTGCTCTTGACCGTGGAGATTGTCCTGCACTCAAACCATAGTGATCGTAGTAGCAGAGGCAGTAATATACAAGAGAAAGTCCTTCGAATAATACATGGGGTGTATCACGGGTGAATGAGTTAGAGCATGCTTAATATTATCAAAGGTACATTGGGCCTAGTCATCCCAGAAGAATGGATTGTTCTTCTTGAGGAGACACATATAACCGTGTGTTTTCTATGTGAAATTGCACACAAAATGGCGGAGAAATTTTTCCTTCCCTTGCAAAATTTGGAGTTCAAGGAGATTAGTTGGGGCTGGTAGATCTAAAATAGCAGCAATCTTCAAAGGATCGATCTGGATGCCATCCTTGGATACCACAAAGCCTAGCAGATGTCCCATCTCAACGCAAAAAACACATTTATGCGGATTGAGCCATATATTATAATGACGAAATCTAAGGAATATGTCTCTAAGATGACCAGGGTGGTCCTCCCATCACTGTGAATGAGTAGGCAGGTCGTCAAGGTACAGTCCAACAATATGTTTAATATCGTGAAATGCATAGGACATTGCACGCTAGAACATGGCTCCAACATTTTTCAAGCCGAAAGGTAACTTCTTATATGCAAAGGTTCCCCATGGGAAAATGAATGTCATCTTATGATGATTGGAGGGTAATATCTCAATCTGATTATAGCTAGAGAAGCCATCCATGAATGAAAAGAAGACACTTCCAGCATAGTTGTCGATAATTTGATCGATGTGCTGAGTCGAAAAGTTGTCCTTGGGACAAGATTTATTCAAATCCCTAAAATCGATACAGACTCTAATGGTGTCCTACTTTTTATTGACAGGGACAATGTTCGATACCCATTCCATCAGGGGTATAGGATAAATAAACCCAGCTTTGAGAAGATTCTCAATTTCAGCTTTAATAGCTGCGGCCTTCTGAGGATGGAACTACCTAAGTTTTTTCCTGATAGGTTTAGCTATGGGATAGGTTTTAATCTCATGGACCACAATGGATGGGTCAATCCCCAGCATCTCTTCATAGGACCAGGAAAAAATATCATGGAATTCCTTAAAAAGTTCCTTATATGCTTCAGATTCATCTGTCGAGCAGTTCTCGATAACATCAGGCTTGGCTGATATGTCAATCGGGTTCATTTGAGTAATGTTGCAAAGGTTTTCTTTAGAATCTATATCTTGCAAAAATATAGGACTTTTGGGGACGTTGACAATATCAGTAGGAAACAAGGATGCAAAATCATGGCTAACCAAACTGGTTTTTGGGAGAAACATGGATCTATGATGGTGATCCTCCCAAATGGGCTCATCCATATTCATGATCTCCATAATGGACTCATCGAAAGGGAAAGTCTCAGAGAGATAATCTAGAACAGGAAGAGAAGGTTCTAACTAGTACGGTAAATGGTAAGGATCCGAAGCCACTATATGAAGGTCATCAGTGTGATCATCAAAAAAGGTTTGAATGGTGTCAAACATAGCTTCATGTGGACTCAATGAGGTGGACTCAGCAACATGTTTTCCCTTAGGCTCATAATCAAATGAGGTGATCATATGGAATGTCCCAGTATTTGTGCTAGGAGGAGTGGATGGAAAAATTCCCATAAGGGATGAATCCTTCAACATGCCTACCCCAATCGACTAGTAAGGAGGAGGGGCCTGGCCAAACATGGGGATGTTATTAGCCATGGAGGTAGTAACATCCTCCGTACAGAAATCAAGCTGATCAATAGTAACAATTCTCCCTAGATACAGGAATTGGACTGTTCGAAATACTATTGAGGAAACAGCAATCATGGCATAGAACCAATTGTTTCCTAGAAGGAGGTTGTAATCTAAAGGGGCATCTACTACTTCTACTTGGATGGAAATGGTTTTTCCCCCCAGCTCGACCACCAGGGCTGATATGATACCATGGGTTTGGAAACCCCATTCATTAAAGGCTTTAAGGGTCGTAGGTAATGTGACAAGATCGGGAGAGCTGAGAGCCTTCCAACAAATTAGAGACGACACTGAGGTCGAAGCTCCTTCATCTAGTACCATTCGAAAGACTTTATTTCCCACTACTTTCGTAATGATCTAAAAAGAAATTTTATGCGGTAATATAGGCTTATAGTTCTCAACATTGAAATGAATCAAGTTAGTGTTATCCGAGCCTAAAGATCCTAATGCTATCAACAAGTTCTTGCGCTGTGTAGAGCAACTTTGGAGTACCTCTAAGGTAGACATCACACAAGGTTCCTGAGTGAGATCTTCAACTACATTATAAAATTGAGCAGCTCAGGCATTTGGATTAAAGACAACCTTCTGAAGAGTACTCTTAGGTGGGCACAAAATCATTTCGAGAGTAGGCTTCTCGATAGATAAGGGGACAATAGATGAGGATTCCGAAGAACTAGTAGAGGAAACTTTCCCTGAAGAAGATTGATATTCTTTCTTATCTACGGGTTTGTCATAATTTTGACTTCAAGTTTGTAGATTGATGGTATCTGAGGACATCATACAAATTTCCTCTGATGAACTGGAGTTACCCTGATTAGACATGTGGTCTATCAGTTGTTGTTGAGAGGGAAAAGGATCCGTAAGTACTGTGGGTGTGGGATTGGACTTCAGAAACTGAGAGATTTCATCCCGACGAGGACACTCCTTTGAAAAATGGTCACCACCGCATAGCAGACATGGATATTTTTCCTTCCTTTTCCCTTTGTCGTTATCATTGTTGGTTGGTCGTGGAGCCTCCTATTGGTTTCCAGGTTTTTAATTTCAATTTTTACCTTTCTTCTTATTATTACCCAAGGTTTGAGTACTTAGAATAGAATTGACCTTGGCAGAAACCTTAGGAGTCGAAGGAGTAGCAGTGGTAGTTTGGGTTTCCTTGGCAGGTTTCACTACAAAAGGGGACCGTATTGAACCAACAATCCTAGCAACAGCTACTGATGCTAGTGGCTTGGCAGGATCAGTGTTGGGGAGAGGAGCTTGAGGAATCAGGTCATAAAGAGTTCCAGACTGGGAATAGACCAAGTCTAGGTACTCAGCCCGACAATTAGCTTGATATTTGGTAACGAAACTGCCCATAGCCACATCTTGGGCAATAGGAGTCAACAAGGATTTAGTGAACCAATCAGCTAGTAACTAATCCAGAATGGGGGCCTTAATAAGCCCTTTTTGCCTTCTCCACTCATGAATATGATAAAAAATGTGGGTGGAAGTGTTCTGTCGTAGAGAGGTTAAAATATCAGTGCCCATTTCATAATGAATAGGGAGCTGAAAGTGTGTAAGAAACGCGGTTACCAACAAGCCAAAATCCACAAATGAATGTTGTTGGAGTTCAATGTACCACTTCGTTGTTGTACTGGTCAAAGTTCACTGAAAGAGTTGTAACTGAATGGAATCATCCATGAGGGAGTTGGAAGAACACCACAAATGAAATGTCATAACATGGTTCTTTGCACCATCTCCCTACTTCCCATTGAATTTTGGGATAGCTGACGGTAACTTTACTGAAATGGGAGGCTACGAGGGATTGTGTCGAATGGGGTCATTAATCAACTTGCACAAATTAGGCAAGTCCAAATTTGGTAGGAAAGGTAACTGTCAGTTGGGTTGTACATACTGGTAATATTGATATGGCATATAATTACCAGTAGGACCATAAGTTGACTGAAAAACAGGTTGCTGTGACGAAGAACTACTAGAAGATCCACCCATAGGGGGTTGATTTCTGAGATCTGGACCACTAGGACCACTAGGGCCTCCAGGAGGAGGCCCACCAGGGCCACCAGGGCCACCAGGACCACCAGGACCACCGGGACCACTAGGACTACCAGGACCACTAGGACAACCAGGAGGTGGACCACCAGACCCTCAAGAGCCACCAGGAGGTAAACCTCCAGACCCTTCGGAACCACTAGGTGGAGGGCCACCAGACCCTCTAGAGCCATAAGGAGGAAAACTACCAGGCTCCGCAGGACCACTAGGACCATAAGGAGGAAATTTTCCAGATCCTCCAGGACCATTAGGCCCCTCAGGCGGAGGAACTCCGTAAGGCAGTCCTCCCGCACCTACCACAGTATGTATAGGTATCCCCCGCGTAATTGGAATGTAAGACCAGTTAGGTTTCCCCCATGGTGTAAAAGTGTTAATAGAGTATGTAATTATAGCATAAGGCATTCCTGTAGGATTGGGTGGATGGTTACCTACATGTATTTGATAACCATAACCTCCAGAAGACTGAACGATTATAGGTTGTGCCCCAGAGGGCTGACCTGAACTGGATGGGGGAATTCACCACATTAGTATGGGTGGGAGGGACATAAACTATAGATGGTTCTATGTTAGAGGTCTCCCCTTGAATAGGTACAATTGCAGTGCCAGATAACATAGGTTGTGTCGAGGGTTACCCCCCATCACTAGAAGGTACTGACGAAATGGGAATTGAAGGTTGAGTCCCAGGTGCAGAAGACCTAGGAGGATTAGGAACAAACATAACATGAGAAGTGATAGGGGTGTTAATTTGACCTAGGTTATGTGGTGTTACTGCATGATCTATAATCAGTTCTATGGGTCTCATAGAATCGCCAAGTGAACGATATCCCACAGGAATAGATGTGGAACGTGATGGTGTTGGTCCTAATAGTTCATCTATCTGCTTATCAATCTCCTATGCATAGAGAATGGTAGCATGGTATTTCCTATGTTCTTCTTCATCTTCAGAAGAGTTTAAATGGGTACCAAATGAGGCAATGGCCTATCCTATAGAGGTATCCCAAAATGGAGCATTGGGACCATAATACGGACAGGTTGTATCATCAACATGATCTTCCATGGGAGAATGGAACAATGTATTTCCCCTAGAAGGTTGTTGGACCAAGGGAGGCGACTGTGAACAATATGGTACTCCACCTTCCGCAACCACATTATCTCCCACTTGGGAGGTGGTAGCAGCTCCTTGGTCGATAGCTTCCATTGGATTTTCTCCTGAACCAGGAGTAAAATCGTACTCTTCTATACTATCTTAACTCAGCTAGTTTGTACAATTTATATCTAACCTAGGGTCTAAAAATCTAGAACACACACCAAAAAAATTCCCTACACAAGCTATAGGTCAAAACAAGCACACTTAAAATGATAGGAGGAGTTCAAAAAGTCAGGTCTCTCACCAGGATTGTCAATAAGGTGCCACTCGCGATATGCCTCAAGGGTACATGCGTAGTAATATCCTCGAATGATGTTTTCGATGTATGGCTCCAAGCAAGATAGGCAAAGGGATTTTCTCATATAGATAAGGTATCCTAGTGGGGTCTCTTGATATACTCAAGGTACGTGGGAGCTTGAATCGGTAGTAGTACTATCTAATGCATAATCGTACACAAGGGGCCTTCCGATATACAATCAAGTACGTGAAGTACCTTTCTATATACCTCAAGGGTATGTGAAGGCTGTTCGATATACTAACGGTACATGGAAGAACCGAGCAAGTCCTGGGATGTAATGCAGACAAATAACGACAGCTCCTACGCTTAACGACGTCCGAACACATCTCTAACCTATCACTCCAGTTTCTACATAAATTTTAACATATAACTACCTTCAATTTTAAAGTGGATGATAAGGTGAATGCATGATGTTTTGACAGAAAAGTAAAACCATGTAGTATGATTGTGCAAATTTTCACTTTACCGTTCAGTATGCCTACTTACGGGAGGGAAGAGAGTATTTTCTTTTGTTTCAAAACCAAAAAATATTTCCAAACAACAGCCATCAACACAAAAAAAAGACAAGCAATACCTTTTCCAAACTGATTTCTCTTTTCTAAAAGAAATGAGAAGGGGAAGAAACTCTTTTCCTAAAAGAAAAACAAGAAGCACACCTATATGCAAATGCACTCTATTTTTTCAATTTTCTCAAAACATAAGCAAATATAACTTAAAACTACCTTTTTTTTATTTTGATTGAGATAGTTATAAATGCATAAGAGATGAAAGAACATGAAGATCCCAAAATCTTATAAAGCCAACCAGAAAACCAATGTTCAATGCTCAATGATGATATCCTAGTTTCAGTCAAAAATTTTCTTTTTTAAAGGAAGGAAAAAGAAGTTTACTATGCAAATAAGAAATGAAACCTAGAAGCTAATCCAGTGTTCTTCTTTTAGTCTATATAACAGAAATGAAAGAGATCTTACTAATACCCTAAGCTTTCAAAAAACAAGAAATCGTTTCGAAAACACAACCAATAAGCATAGAAGTGGATGAACAATCAAAATACCTAATCAAACTTTTGAATTTCCACTCAAATCAATCTTAAACCATAAAATCATCAAGCCACAAACATCAGATTCTGTAACACAAGTCTGATAAGCATAACTGAAAGCAACAAAACTCAAATTTTTATAAAAAAAATAAGGAAAAGGGCTTTGGAATGATACCCACATGGCATCGTGCTTCTAAGGTGTTGACAGATCATTTCCAACCCAGCACCGCTTCTCACCAATAGGATACATGAGCTGGCACCGCGTACTGTCCACTTTGTTCAGGCAGTGGCACCGCTCCTTGTACACAGTACAGGTGCAGTTCCCTATAGATGACCAAAACACAAAGAGAACAATGGGTCAAGTCAGAAAAAGACTAGATCAAGGTGAATACTAATAGATTGAGTATGAAAATGGAGCATAAAAGGTCAAAAAGACACAGATCTGAATAGATCTGGAAGTTTCAAACCAAAATAGACTAAGTCAGAAAGTAGACCTGACTAAAGAGAGTTGAATAAAGAGATTGGATTTGGACAAAAGTTGCAAACTGAGGAAGATCAGAACAACTGATACACTATTCTGCAGTGGCGTTGCCAGATTTGTTAGCTGGAATATTTCACCTCCTGCAGACAACAAGGTGTTCCACTGGTCTGAATGGTTCAGATCCAGAAAAGTAGAGGATAGATGTTGAAGACTCTCCCTAGATGTCGTAGATACCTAGAATGTGATGCTTCGATCGTTACCCTGTGTACCTGCAATAATGATTCAACACACAAACATATCAAAACTGCCAAAATATATTCTAATAATCTATGTTAGGGACTAAGGAATCTAACAACATACATGTGAAATCAAACAATAACAATATATGTGGGACAAAAATCAACTTGCATTAAAGAAATATGAAGAATTTTACAACCAATCCTTAGTGTTGACATGCATCTCCATGAAACCAAGCATTATCATCCCCAAAAACTCTGATTCTAGCTCTCTATAATCTCCCAAATGGTCTTGGGCCAAGTAATCAATACAACAACATAACAATACCTTAAGATTTCTCCCCTCAACCATGGCTATGAGCTCATATTTATAAGGCTTAATGGATAGAGTAGGTTGAGAGATTAGCGGGTGAGGTGGCCTCTAAGATCCTAGGATGAGGGATATTGAGCTTAACTGACCCACAACAGTAGGGATAAGGGAGGACACGAAGCTTATTATCAAGAAGCCTCTAGAAACTTCTCTTTTTCCCTTTTTACCCAGGGTACCACATTTCTCCTTCAATGACAGAGCGGTTCTGGTAAGAAATGCTTATGGACTAGGGACCATAAGCGGTGGCACTGCTTGTGGGCAATAGGAGATAAGAGGTGCGAAAAAGGTACCACTCCTAGACAATAGAGGAAGCACGATGCTAGGAATTTTCATGAAAGATTGACAATTAGCATGGGTTTCCACTCCAAGTGCTAAGATTCAGGGAAAGTAGGTATGTCAAAAGTCTTATCACATGATGGTGACAGGATTTTGGTATAACAGCCATGCAGGTGGATGTAAGTCTAGGGCCTTTCCATAGATGTTTGTAGGTGTGTCCTACCATGTTGGTGAATGGAAGTGCAGGGCCTTTCCCTAGATGGTAGTACATGTTTCCTACCATTCCATTTGATGTAAGTGTTGGGGAATTTCCCTACATGGTAGTAGGTGTGTCCTACCATGCCAATGGGTGTAAGTGTTGGAGCCTTTCACAAATGGTAGTAGGTGTGTCCTACCATGCTGGTGAATGTAAGTGTTGGAGCCTTTCTCAGATGGTAGTAAGTGTGTCCTACCATTCCGATGATATAAGCATTGTTGATGACGACCTACATGGAGGCTAGGCCTACAACCAACATGAAAAAGGGATGGGTCTGTAGAACTTCCTAAGATGAGAAGAATTGAGAGATAGCACCATTTGATTGAGATAGTGGGATTAGTGATGATGATAATGATTCAATGATGATCCAGCTTTGATGATGATTTAATGATGATCCATCTTTGATGATGATCCAGCTTTGATGATGATTTAGTGATGATCCATCTTTGATGATGATCCAGCTTTGATGATGGTCCAGTGATGATCCAGTTTTGATGATGATCCAGTGAAGATCTAGCTTTGGTGATGATCTAGTGATGAAGACTTATGCTGATAAATTGTGTCAATAGAATACCTTCCTAGTTAAGAGGGAGTGTTGATGTATTTGTAACTTTGGAATGTATGCACTTGTATATTTCATATATTGTATTTCATTGGTCCCCGATGTTCATATCAAGAGAATCATTAATGTAATCAATTAATGTAAAGTCATAAAGGTTAACCCTCCTTGTTGGTCAGGGGGCCAAGTCTCCAAAGTTACGTGGCACTAGGGTTATTACACTCTCGTAGAGAAGTCAGACTTGGTAAGTGATTTTCAAGTCAAAAAACTACTATAAATAGAGAGTGATCCTCTCTATTTGTCACACAAACTCACCCAACTATAGCACATACTTGAGAGAAGAGGATATCACACAAGTGAGAGACATAATAAATGTTGGAGATCATCCTTCTGTGTTTGGGTTTCACTGCTGCCATTGGTACTCATTCTATCTCTGAGGAAGTTGCGGGTTTTTATCCTTTATGGTTTCCTTGAGGAAAATCTTTGTGTCTATTGTCTCTTATGATTGATTGCTGTGCATGTTATTATCTTAGATAATATCCTAAGATAATACTGTCTAATTGATGAAAATCGTGAAACTAACTAAGTATGGATAAATATTCAAAACTAGTCTAATATGGTCTAAATAGAATGAAATCCCTAAATCATGGGTTAGAATAAATTCCCACAACACATAGCATTCTTGTAGTCTTTTGTTTTCTCTACATGACCATGTTTCCACATTGTCTTGGAAGTAGCTGAGGAAGAAGTTATGGATCTGCCAAAACCGTGTTTTAGGAAGATTGGATCAGACTAAGAAATTTGTCTAAGTGTCATATCAAAAGGTTTGAATACTATTTCCAAATGTCCTCTAGAAGAAGTGTGTGTGTCAGTAATATCTTCCAAAATAGTGTTTTAAGCAGATTGGACCAGAATAAGAAATTTGTCTAAGTGTCATAACAAAAGGTTGGAGGACTCTTTTCAAATGTTCTCTAGAAGATGTGTGTGTGTGTGAATAAGATATAAATAAGATAGGATCCTGCTACCTGGTGAATAGGCTATCCAACCATGAATTTAGATTCTCATTTGGTTCTTACACGAGTGAAATATCAATCTTCCAAACAAGATAAATATGGTTACTTTGCATGTTGAGATTAAAATTGGCTAAGTGTTAAAGAAAAATAAATCGTGCAAATCCACAAAGTCATGGTGAGATACACATTCGATCTAAAATTAATGTCTAGGAAGCGTCATGCATGAGATCCGACGGTTAAGGATTAGTTCTGCAAAGAATATGCGGAAAAGGTGAAGTTTTGCATAAGAGTATAGATCGACGACCAAGATTAGATCCACATAAGATCTAAGGTCGAGAATAGTTCTGCAAGTGTACAAATATCTATGGATGAGGAGCATTCTATAATATATCTACGATCATAGGAGGGTTCAGAAAAAGTAGGAATTTAGAAGAAGAAATTCGATTCTGATCAAGGGATCAATGGTTGTTTTTATAGCTGATTTTAACACACATGGTTGATCACACTTTTATGGCCTTCCCTGTCCCTCTACAGACTCTTTGGACCCCATGGACTATTTTTGTACCTTTGATGTTTCCAAGATCATCCCTAAAAGCACTCATTATTTGCTGTACATGACTTTTAATCCCTTTCTCACGTATATACATGGATATTACCCTTAAACCCGTGTACATCAGGATGTGTGCAAAAGGCCAAATATTTTTGGAGTTTTCCTTGATGTGGATCTGAATCACTTGTCTCTTTGCATTCTATATGCCTTGAGATTGATCATATTTGACCTTCCATTACCCCATTGAAGCACTATATAAGGAACCCTTTGGATACATTGAAGAGGATGAATTGAAGAGGACTAAAACTATAGTCCATTGTTTGTAGCTTGCTTATACTTGAGTCTGCATCCCTTTGTCCCTTGGAGCACTATGTGTTCTTCCCAATATTTCATTTTCTTGTGATCTTTCTATCGAGAGATGGAGGATTGAGGTGGTGGAGGACCAGGTGTAGGACTTAGTTTGTCCGGTTCGCAGACATGCCGATAGAGGTTGTCACTTATGTAATCTCTGATTTACTCAATATAAATATTTTTTCTTATCCAATGATGTGCATTTAAATGAATATTGAATCTATGGATGTGTTTAATTGCTTATGTATCATTGATTATATATGCTAGAGTAGGCCTAACACTTCATTATATAGCATGCTTTCCTTGTTTACTGTTGTTGAGAGTAAATTGCTAATGAAAACGAGATTGGAAAAAGCTCAACGAGGGTCTACTACAACCGTCCAGAATAAGGTATGTTTCAAGATCCTTTAGTGTTAGATGTTGTATTTCTCTTACATATTGGGAAGGGATTGATTTCTACAGCTTCTCGGTTTGTTGTGGTACAACCCAAGCCATAGGAAGTTTTCTTCGTAACAAAATTGGTGACCATACTGGGGACGTTCCTTGTTTTTCTTTGGGGTTGGGGTTGTGGGAAGTTGTTGGGTGGGTTGTGAGTATGGATCGGTCTTCCTAGCTTCTGATGTTGTCTGTTGGATGCTTCTTTTGTGACCAGAGAGAACTTTTTCATTGATTTTTTTTTCTTTTTCTTTGAAAGTAGTTTTAGTCATTTATCCTTTTTGTTTTTCCATTAGTGCATTACTCTTTTTGTATTGGTGTCTTGTTGGGATTGTGTTTTATGCTGGCTATAGTGACTCAGAGTTTTCAATGACTTTTATTACATTTTCACTCTTTTATATTGAAAAATAGAAAATAGTTTCACTCTTAGTTGCATCTTAGATATGGATTTGAGGAGGTACTTGCATTGGATTGCTTGGATGAGAGTTGCATTTAGGTTTTCATATAGGAATGATTGCACTTACATTTGAAGGAAAAATTTTACACTTCACGTAGTAGCATACCCTATTTTTAATTTGACACAGTGCATTTGCATTGATTGTTAGGTGTTCATTTTATGTCTTGTTGCGTTATAACTTCATTAGTTGCACGTCCATTACCCTTTGAGTAATTACAACCAATTAAAATCAACGCATAATAAAATGAATTACACTCTTTTCTTTTCTAGGGTGCACCAACAAGACTAGGTTTTAGGGTCTTGGAATAGTTCATTGTGAGTTAATTCTCCAAGACCACTAAACAAAACAATTAGGTGTCTGTCCAGGTGAGAGTGAAATCCTTGATATAATTAGTGTTTCTCAAGACGGTCCTCTTACATGGGGGTTAAGCATGAGGAAATGCCCACGATTGTGATTGGGATGACCCCTTTTCACATTTTGTGAGAACTGGAGATATTTCCAGGATTGTATTCATATTTGGGGGCTCTTTTGAAGGTTTTCCCCCATACGGTTGATCCCGCCTATGACTGTCCTCCTAAGAATTGGTTATATTGGGGTGACCTTAGTTTCCTTACCTAGGTATCATAGGGGGTACTTGAAAAGGTTATTATGTAGGTTTCCTAACCAGGTAGAGGTTAGACAACATAATCCCTTTATGAGTTGAAGCTGAGGGTCACTATAATTGGTTATGTACCTCCTCTTGTAGTGTGTGGGAGTTTCGAGCCTCTCCTAGGCGAGACATACCTACTGCATTCAGGAGCTCACATATCCTCATCTTGGTTTGTTTATATTTTGGCTATAGATTTTTTTAGGAGTGTGCTCTTTGTGTGCTATTTGTCCTTTGGGATCACAGTTACTTGATTATATTTATGCTCTCTTGAGTTTGGGTCCTTTTATTTTTGTCCTACCTAGTATCCTATCACCTGTCCTTGGTCCTAGTATGGACCCTGGTGTTGTAATTGGGGGCATCACAGCCCCTTACCATGCTCATAGATTTGGGAGTGGTCACATTCTACCCTCTACTCCATTTGTGGAGGATGTTGACTCCCTTATTTCGGTCTTTACACTGGTGGTCACCCTAATGGGGGTGGTAGTGGATGTGTGAATGTTGGGTCTACACCTTACTTTCCTTTTTTATGTCCCATTGTTCACCGCATTGTTTCCTTTGGGTATAGTTGTCATGATCATTCCTCCCTCTATCCTATAGTTTGGATTATTTATTGAATATTTTGGGTTGTTTTGGACTTATATGGTTGTCATGTAGGGTCCATTTTTTGTACACTATATCCAAGGTTTCGACCTGTTTGTGCCTATCACAGGTATTATGTCTGAACTAGCATATAGGTTAGGATATAACATCTTCTTGCACTTATGCATTGCCTTATGAACATTCCATCTTAACCTTAGGTATGAACCCATTCCATGGTATCACAAAACCTTCATGCTGTTGTTAGAAGTGGTACTATGTGAATGGTAGAGATTTCCTATACATGGGTGTCCCAGTTAGCTCCCTTTTGCATTTGGTACCCATGTTGTGATTCCTCTCTTAGGTCTGGGAGTCCCTTTTAGTCCTACTATGACTTTGAGTAAGATCTTCATACTCCTCTTGAACTTTATGCTAGTCATTTCCCCGGGACTCCCTTGTATATGTCAAGTTGTAATTGCATTATCATGAGTTTTTATTACCTTATTGAGCCTTATGCTGGCTTCCCTGACTTTGATTATCATCCAGATAGCCCGAGCTTGTCTCATGTCTTTCCAAGAAGAGCCTTTTTATATCCCTTTTGTAGCTTGACTCCCCATTTTTTACAGGGAGGGGACTTCCCCCTAAGTGTCGTTATCCTGCGCATGTTTCCTTGCATTGAGCATAGGTATGTTCCACTACTTGGAACTAGTTTGTTTTACCTATGAAACTCGTCTCCTCCTATATTTGTAACTATAAAGAACTTTTATTATTTTTTCAAGATTTTCAAAATATCTTAAAAAGTCCAAAAAATAAAAAAAATAAACAGTTGGACAGGAAAAGATGTTATCTTTGGTAGAAATCGAGTCGTTTTGCCTTCAAATAGAGCACTATATATCACATCCATTGGTTGGGTTAGTAATTTGACTTAGGAGTTGTAATTGTATCTCTGAGTTTATCTTCACCGGCTGGTTAAGCTTCCAATCCATATGGATCCTCTGTCGATTCCTCATGTGTCGTAGAGATGTCCTAGTTTTGTATATCAAGTCTATGCTGCCTACATTCAATCACCATTTTCCTTTATGCTCTTATTCAAAGGAAGTTGAAACCAGAGTCGAACATTCCTTAGTTGTCTTGACTTTGCATGTTGGCCATTCTCGATACTATTACTGGTTCTTGCACATCATCTTAGAGTCCTTCCACATTATACAACATTGTTGAGTACCTCATGTGGGTTTATGGGGGATTCCTTAATGCCCTCCTTCCAGCGGATTCCATCCCATCAACTTCAGATCATTTGTTTTGGGATAGGAGTCTAGACTCATTTGAGTTCCTTGAGACTTACAGTCATCAGTGATAGGTTCTCTCACCATCGATAGTTTTGGGAATAAATCAATGTCCCCTCATCAATGGATTCTTACAAATGTTTGACCTCAACACATTTATTCATACTTATTATATTGCACTCTAGTACCTTGATTCCCATTTTCATTTTCAGTGGGTGATCTCATGTCTGTTAACGGTATACATCAATGACCACTAATCAGACAATGGACTACTATGTTTGACCTCAACACCTTTATTCACATAGTAGGACATGTGCTCGTAGTGGTTTGTGTAGAATAATTTTTAGATTGGTGGAATTTCATATTTGCTACCTCCTTGATCGTGCCAGTGTTCATGAGATTTCAGCTCTTGTGACTTGATTCTAATGTATGTCACATATCTTCATCCATTATGGAGATCTTGATCCATTATATATCTTCAGTTTTCATGGAGATATTGGTCTATTGTATATCTTCATCATGGAGATTATGATCTATTATATATTGTACATGGCGATGACCACACATGTCACAGTTTGTATATCATACCTATTCATGGCTATTGTACTCTTATGTATCTGGGACTGCTATATGTATTTGTAGTCATGTGCAGAGTTTGATTATTGTATTATACTACTGGATGGATGGTTCTTACACCTGGTTCTTCATCACTCCACTTCTGGGATGGATTTCTAATGTATTTCGACATCATGTTACCCCTCTAACCTCACACATTAGGGGCCATCTGTTACAGCTGATTTTACCACACATGGTTGATCACACTTTTATGGCCTTCCCTATCCCTCTACAAACTCTTTGGACCCCATGGAATATTTTTATACCTTTTATGTTTCCAAGATCATCCCTAAAAACACTCATTATTTTCTATACATGACTTTTAATCCCTTTCTCGTGTATATATGTCGATATTGCCCTTAAACCCACATACATCAAGGTGTGTGCAAAAGGACAAATATTTTTGGAGTTTTCGTCGATGTGGATTTGAATAACTTGTCTCTTGGCCTTCCATATGCCTTGAGATCGCTTGGATTTGAACTTCCATTGCCCCATTGAGGCACTATATAAGGAAATGTTTGGATACATTGAAGAGGAGGAATTGAAGAGCAAGAAAACTATAGTCCATTGTTTCCATAGCTTGCTTATACTTGAGTCTGCATCCCTTTGTCCCTTGGAGCACTTTGTGGTCTTCCCAATATTTCCTTTGCATTTGATATTTCTATTGAGAGATGGATGATTGAGGTGGTGGAGGCCCAAGTGGAGGATTCAGTTTCTACGGCTCGCAGACATGCCGACGGAGGTTGTCACTTATGTAATCTATGATTTACTTAATAGAAATATATTTTCTTGTCCAATGATGTGCATTTAAATGAATATTGAATCCTTGGATGTGTTTAATTGCTTATGTATCATTTATTACATATGATAGAGTAGGCCTAACACTATATTATATAGTATGCTTTTCCTGTTTACTGTTATTGAGAGTAAATTGATAATGCAAGCGAGATTGGAAAAAGCTCAACGAGGATCTACTACAACCGTCTGGAATAACGTATGTTTCAAGACACTTTAGTGTTAGATGTTGTATTTCTCTTACATATTGGGAAGGGATTGATTTCTATGGTTTCTCTATTTGTTGTGGTACACCCCAAGCCATAGAAAGTTTTCTCCGTAACAGCTGTGATTGAATCTGCAAGGAGATCGACGGGGGAGAATGATTTCCACATAAAGAAAAGGGAATATCCAAAAATATGCATTAGATCATAGATCAATGGTCAGGGATGAACCCATGAAATAAATCAATGGTTCATAAGAAAAGAAGAAAAAGGAAAGAGGAATATCAAGGTCTACGATAATATGGCTTTCGGAAAACCGAAGTTCGGAAGACAGAAAGCGGAAGGAGAAAAGAAGAAGGTGAGGAAACGCAAAAAGAATGTGAGAAATGTAACAGTTCTAGATTCTGCATCCCATGATCCAGAAGATCAATGGTCATAAATAATTCCATAAAAAATCGATGATATGTAAAGGTTAGTGCAGAAAGTGGAAGGCAGAGGATTACGAAAGCATCATTTGAGTGTTTGAGAACCTGCATTCTGCAACCTGCAATACGAAAGATCAATGGTCACAAAGAAGTCTGATGAATATCAACGGTGCAAAAATATTGGTGCAGAAGTATTAAGTGCATAAAGAGGAAACCTCGAAATGACATTTTGGAAAAGTTACAAATCCGCATTCCTCTATCTGCATCTTACCTTAGATCAACGGTCACAGAAGAACCCACAGGAGATCAACGGTGTGAAATGGTTGAGGCAGAAATATAAGTGCGGAAAGACATGTTGAGAAATGTCATGGTTCATGAATCCGCATATAGCATCCCATTTTAGATCTATGGTTAGGGAAGAGCATGAGACAAAGATTAATGGCTCAGGATGAGTGCAAAAAGATGACCCAAGAAAACAATTGTGGAAATCTAATGGTGTGGAAAGAAATTTTGAGATCTACGGCCAGGAAAAAGACCATTCTAAAATCAATGCCTCATGAAGCCTTTTAAAGTTTGGATTAAATCCCACAAGTGTTGTTGGCCACTTTTCCCCACTTGCGCGACCCAGGTTCTGCACAACCCGCTGATCCAATAACTACCTGAGATATCGGCTCGATAGAGAAAGCCCCATGGGCAACACCTGCATAGTAGGCACTATCTCACCTGAGATATCTCATAGATGGGTAATCACCGAAACCATTTTTTCATGATTTTCAGGAAAGTATAGTCCCTTGGCTCACAACCAAGGAGCTCAATGAAGGGAGCAAGGCGGCTAGACTGAGGAGTTAGTTCTGCACAAATGAGCACAACTCTATGTCATCTCACGTGGCCTAGCCTTCCTTTCCCCCTCGTAGATGGTGCAAATCATGCAGCACAGTTGACTCACATAAATCGACTCTATGACTTAAGTGGGGGTTCATAATGAGAATTATAGAGAATGATATATATTTACACAGTTTCAATTCAGCAATATATCATGTTCATCCATCTACCAATTGCAAGAAACCAACATTAACTTAACCACATTTATCATTTTACGGGAACCAACTATTAATCAATCACATAAACATTCACCACATCAATAACTCATTTGGACACAAGAAATAACATGGAAACTCATCTGGGAAAAACAACCAAGATGCTCTTCATCTGGCATGAGAAAGGATATAGCATCTTGCAGTCTACAAGATGCAGATTGATCTTAGGATATGTGTTTAAGTTCAGACTCATAGTTCTCATGATCTCTGTCTTATTTCTCCTAATCTACTGCTCTACCTATAGATATGCACACATCCTAGATAAACCTTCCTAGCATCTGCAATCCTCTAGCAGAGCTTCCTCATTACACTATTCTCTCTACTTCCTGCATATTCCTGATTACCTTCCTCTTAGATATGTTCTCTGCAATTGTATACAACTCTCATCTATCAAACCTATTCCATAATTACAACTAACAAAAATCAATTTGTTGGCCACTTTTCCCCATTTGCACGACCCAGGTTTCGTGTAGCCTACCGATCCAACAACTACCCAAGATACTAGCTCGATAGAGAAAGCCCCATCGACAACACCTATGAAGTAGGTGCAATCTCACCTAAGATATCTCATAGATGGGTAACCACTGGAACCATGTTTCTACAATTGTCGAGGAAGTATAGTCCCTTAGCTCACAACCAAGGAGCTCAACGAAGGCACCAGGGCGGCTAGATGGAGGATTCAGCTCTGCATGAATGAGCACAACTGTATGTCATCATGCATGACCTGACTTTCTTTTCCCATTCGCAGCTGGCACAACTCGTATGACGTAGCTAATTCCCGTCAATCAACTCGATGACTTAAGTCAGGGTTCATAACAGGAATTATACAGAATGATATATATATTTATACAGTTTCAATTCAACAAGATATTATGTTCATCCATCTATCAATTACAAGAAGTTAACAGAAACTGAACCACATTTAACATTATACAGGAAGCAACTATTAATCAATCACATAAACATTCACCACATAAACCATTCATTTGGACACAAGAAATAATGTGGAAACCCATCTGGGAAAAACCGCCAAGGTGCTCTTCATCTAGCATGAGAAAGGATATAGCACCTTGTAGTCTATTGGATGAAGACTGATCTTGAGATATGTCTTTAAGTTCAGACTCATAGTTCTCATGCTCTCTAGTACGCTCTTCTACTCTACTCCTACTCCTAGCTGTCTACTCTGACTGTAGTCATATCTGTGGCTCAATAGCCCCTCTAATGCTACCATACTCTTCTTGAATCTCCTCCTCCTCTAATCGCTATGACATTACAACATAATCGGCATCCTTTTCCATGGATTACTGCTGAATAACAAACTACTACTGAAAACTGAACAATGATCAATGAAAACCTTATAGAACAACCTTCTAACCATTGCATCCTTCCTATTTATACCAATTTACATGGCCATGTAGGTCCAACTACATCCCAACAATCTATTAGCCATCACCATCAACCACCTGTTTGGTTACAGCTGTGGTGATCATGACTGGACACGAGGCCCTATCGGCCTGAGTTACAAATATATTATCATACGTGCATAGCTGTAGGATTTCCCCATATTATATGACCATGATTTGGATTCCATATCTGTCACTTTTTGGCTCTTTTCCCCTTTCGCACTTGTGTGCTTTCCTTTCCTTTGTTGCGTAATTCTCTATTCTTCCTTCGTGAGCCCTTTTCATCCTTTGCACTCTTCCTTTTCTTCTATCATGTGTGCGGTGCATTTTCCTTGGCTGAACAGGAAAAGTTCCTTCTTATGCCCCTTTCCCGGACCAAAAGGCCTCCAACACTCACTTGTGGCTCATCCCGAGCCACTAAGCAAGGGACATATGAGTGGCCTGATCTGCGTGGGATATTTTTGAAAAAATATAGAGATTGTTTTTTTTTTCTTTCAATGAAACATTTTGATAGGTTCTTGTGTTTCTCTCCTCCTACTATCATTAATCCGACCCCTCTTCACATTTGGAATTGCTTGAAGTAAATAAGTAGAATCAATCATAGAAGGTTTACTGCTACCCAAACCTATATCAAGCCCCTTCCCTTTCACCGACCTTTTACCTTTATCTTCAATTCTAGCATTATCCTTGTCATCACCAACCTCAGCATTTCTATCCAAACTCTTTGAATCTGTTTGCAAATCATTATCTTTACTGCAATGGAGATAAGCACATTGATATAACTTGTTTCATAGCACCATTTTAGAGGATGGGTAATGGAGGGTTCAATGGCAGATTTTGCTTGAGCTGACAAGGTAATATTATGTGCTTCTTATTGAGACCAAGATCCCTGTGAAGAGGAATGTTGTCTTTACTCTGGGACTCTCTCATCATCTTGTCGTAGTCTACCTCCAATTTCACCAAGGGTACTTAGTGTCCCATTTTGACACAGCAATCCTTGTGGCCTTGGTTCTTCTTCCATTCTCATGCCTTGGAGAGTTGATGCACTGTTGCCACAGGTTGCTGTCGCTTATTATCTTGCTCTTCTTCTTCAAGTTTCTCTTTTTGCAATGCTATCTTCACCACCCTCTTTGCCATAGATATGACCTTTCAAGACTTGTCCATATTGAAAACTGGACAAGTCCTACTATTTTGGGTAGTGGAGGTGAGTGATTTGCAAAAAATTGAGAAATTTCACCTGAGTAGCATATAGAGTTCAAGCTGATTCTTTCCCGTTAGACCCCTCGAAGCCTAGTAAGAGCCGGATATCCCGCCTGAAGGAGTGAATGCCGCGGCCATATTTAAAGCCTACGGAATTTGTGAAAGATGGTAGAGACGGTGGACCGGACCCCGTAGAGCTTGTCAAAATGGGTCGGGTCTCTGGTCCCTATAGGATCCCACTCTGGTGCCACCGACAGGGCCGCTACTCTACGGATCTACTAATAGCCAAGGATGACTTCGTCGAAGGCTTGTCAATGGGTTGAAGCAACTAGGTGACTATCATGATCTTTCTTCTTGTTATCTCTGGATACACCCAATAGAATGAAAGCTGCAAAAACATCTTTATCCCTCAAGGCTGCTCAGCAGGAGACTCTCCAAGTGATTTGTAACTACATCTGGTGGGTGAGCAGCATAACACAGTGATGTCTGCTTAGTGCAAGTGAACCTCGATCTTATAGGAAGGGCATCGGGTCTTCTTTCATGGAAGATTTTTTAGTGGAACTATGAGGACAAGACGCTCAGCTTGTGTACCAGATTTCCTTCTTAGATATGCTATGATTACCAACATCACCACTTTTGGGAAGTGACAGTCATGAGCACATGTAGATGGGATGGACGGTCACGGTGACCGAGTTCTCCACACTTGATTCGACTGCAGCGTTGTCATGGTCCAAGAACCAAATATCCATTGGATGTTGATGCATTTAACAGTCTATCAATACGTTCCAGATGTCTCATATTTTCCATCACTTTCTTTATAACTAGTTTTGGCGATAGTTGTAATGTGTCTCATCATGTCTGCACAACTTTTGCCTTAAGTTCTACCGGCCTGCTATGCCCATGCGGTGCTATGGTTTCCTCCAAAATTCAAACATTTTTAATATCTATATATATATATTTCAACCGAGTGCCTTGGTCACATTTGCGTACATTATTTTGAACTTGTTGGTTGTGGGTCTTCTTGTGCAATAGCACAGACCTTGCCTTGGAATGCCTACACCATTGCATCTATTTTAGAAACTTCCACCGCAACTTCCTCTACTTGCATGGCCAACTGCTCCACTTGGTTGGACTGTACATGCTCCAAAAAGTATTTCTCTATCGACTGTAATATGACTTGAAGCTTTTGTTGCATCGGCTGAATATGGTCTGTGATATTTTCTGCCTCTAACTAGAATTCCTCAACCTTGGCTTCCCTATCCTTCTCTTGCTCGTGAAGGGTCTGGAATTCCTATTCAAGACTTTTGATCTCTGCATGCTTAATGACCTTTTGCTGGAGGTGCTCCACCTTCGCAACAGTGATGCACTGATTTGTCTCTTGAATACACTGCCTTATCTTCTCAGTTGCATCATCCTCAAGCAATGTTTCCCACATGGTACCAACATGTCTATGGCCTTTGCCTATATTTATTCTCTAGCTTTAATTCTGGTAGCAGATTTAGACACTAATGTTCTTTGTTCTGCTAGCACCTCTGGGGGTGTGCTTGGTATCTATCGGGCTTACAAATCTTCTACTTGGCGCTGAAGATCTTGCGTAATCTTTGCAAGCCTAACCACTTTAGCCAAGGAGTCTTCATTGGCTTTCCCAACCTTCGGTGGGAATGTTGCAATGAAATTCTTAATAATATATGGCAACATGACATGGATTTTCTCCCAAGACAATATGTCTTGCGCCTTCTCAGCCAGGAGGTTGGTGTGCTCCTACAATTCTCGATCTTTCCCTTGCAACAGGGCCTTGCGTAGCTTGGCCTTCTTTTTTTGTTTTGCTACCTAGTGAGCAACAACATTTTTCCTTAGTCGGAGATTAGCTACAACTACCTGCTGGATGATATAGATTTCATCCAAGAGCAACTTGGAGAAGTCTATCTCGGTGGTGCTATTATCAGTATCTACGTTTGTCTCTTCCTTCATGTCAAGTGCTTATGTCTAAATGAGTACCTTGATTGGTGGTTCCAAAGATGGTGTGAGTAGTAGTATGTTAGGATCAATGCAATATTCTTTGGTGTCCACCGTGTTCTTGACCTCATTAATATCCGTTGTTAACTGGTTGAGGTGGTCCTGGACTTCGGTAGCGATTCTCTCTTACTGGGCCCATATTCCAACAAGGTTATCTTACGCAAATTTCACCACGGTGTTGGCAAGTTCTTGCAACTCATCCTCTGTTAAGGTAGTGGTGTTTATTTTTCTATCTACTTTCTGCTTCTTCGGTGATGAGTGAGCTTCCTCAAGATATACATGGGTCTGCATTTTCTCTCCACCAAGTGGCTGATCTAAAGGATGGTGGTCCAAGTCTACATATCATCATCATCTTCGATGTTGTCTTGCAATGGATATCCTTGGGCATCATCACCTTCTTTCTCTTCACCATGAACTTGGTGAATTGGTGGTTCTTCTACATTCTTCTCTATAGGGAGTGACTCTGCGAGCGGGCCATGCCATTCCTCAGGCCATAGTTTGAAAATTGCATCCACATCATCATCGGTCACAATAAATATGGCTTGATGTATCTGCCAATGTGCTGCTTTTGTAGTTAGCAAATTTATATTATGCATATCAGCTTCAAATTTGACAAAAGTAGCGTACCTATGCACAGTTGTGGTGCGGATCCTCTGGGTTTGTCGAACAACCTGTTGCAGTGCCTCTATATGCAAGAAGAATACCCCATTCATATCTTGCTGATTCTTATTGTTAGCCTTGTCTTCCCATAGATTATGATATTTTCCCCCAAATAGGATATCAGGACATCCATTTGTGCATAGTCTGGGGCGTTAGCCTAGACAGTGAAGGAAATCAAAATTAGCAACCAGGAATAGTTGAATTTATGGCCTTTCTTTTGTTGCATCAGCATCACATCTTAGAATAGGGTGTTTAGAAAGTACCATGAATAGTTGAATTTTTGTCCCCGTGCACATAAATATGCAATTTCTACTACCCCTGTGAAACATTGCGTCAGTACCACTTTATGAAATATTTTACAAGATAATATTTTTGCAGCAACCTAGACACTTTTGTCCTGGATGGGCCCAATTAAGTATCCTCATCCTACATGCTGAAGGTTGTGCTTTTGCTTAGTGTACCAAGTATTATGCTTAGCAAGGTAAGCCAGAAGGTCTTTTCCTTCGCTTGAGAGACCTGTAATTCTTGCTATTAGTTTAGCAGTAATTGGGTATGGTTGATCCAGCCATAAGTATCCTCTCTGAATGGAAACCAGTAACTACTTTACATATGTACTCCCCTATATGCTATGGCCGAAATGAAGCATGAACAACATGTTTTTCAGGCTTGCAGTGGCTAGTCCCACAAACCACTCCTTCAGTTTGATTACCTTGACAACAGATTCAGTGGCCTGTATTATGTCCATGCAGTCTATTATCTGCAATGCCTCTTGCTCCCGAGTGTCGTATCCCTAGAGCTTCAAAATAGCTAACATGGGGAGGATGTCCTATAGTAAGGGTATTCCAACAGGGATCCATGGTGCTATTAAAGTGGTCACCACTTTAGCTGAGAGATCTGCATGCACTGCACCAGGTATTTTTGGTTGAATGTAACCTAGAAACTTCAGGCCGATCTGTTCTTTATATGGATCTGCTTGTGGTAGAAGTTCTTCATATTCATCATCATTTCCCTGGTCAGTAGCAGGCATATTTCCTCGCTCATCTGGAGTGGCTATAACCTTACATTTATTTTGTCTCAGCTATGGTCATGCAGATGACTTGTCTGGTATTTCCTTGACTGGGTTCGGCACAAGACACGAACTAGGGGTTGGAATTGTTTGTGGATTCATTGCTCTTTCCATTGTGTTAGTATTTGGTGATTGTTTCATCCACGGGCTAACTGTGTTTCTACTTCCTCATCAATGGGACATCCAGAGATGATAGTTGCATATAAAGCCTCACTCTCGCTCGGAATGTTAATTACCATGGGCCTGAACAGGATGGAAAATAGGTGACAGGATGCAGTTCTACAATAGCTCAGGTCTGGTGCTCTTAGTGCATAACATGAAACTGTCTTGATGGGGAAAGGAATATTTAGATATTGGACAATGTCCTTCAATCATCATTTGACAGAAGCTTAAGGTCTAATCATGCTCTCAGGTTTCCTTTTCCAATGGTTTCTCCATTAATTTCTGTAGCTGACCTTTTAGGCTGTACTTGTCAGACTAGTAATGACAATTAGTGCTAAGATGGTTGATGAGAGATAATAGTACACCATCTTTCTCCTCGTACTAGTTTGATTTAATGCCATGCAAGTGACCCATTTGTACAAATCTTTGGTATGGATCCATTGGTTAATGCTAGCTAGCCTGTCATTCCTACTTTTTGCATTCTTTGGCACCTAGTTGTCTTGCCGCTTGCACACTTTAGGTTGCCCACTTGGGTATATGCGATGATGTGATGACTGGGTGTCTTATTGTTCATCCTTTTTGTTGGTTCTGTCGCAATCCTGCAATAGAATAGTTTACATCTTTTGGCCGCTCTTTTTTTTTCACATGTCGGGGTAAGGTTTCAGGAAACTACCATTTACCAAACTCATGATGTGGGTACCATCGACTTCTATGGCATTGTGTTGTTCCTATATCCATAGTTTGTGTGATGGTATATGGCCTGAGCCAAGTTTCCTTTAGTTTGTGTGGGTGTGTGAAGACTCTTCTGTCATAGTGTAGGATAAGTCTTCCTTCTATTGATGGCTTTACCCTGATATATTGATAATGTCGTGCCGGTAGCTATTGATGAGTTGGCTTAGTATGCAATCGCAAAGGTATCTTCATCCTCTCTAAGTATTCCACCATTCTCTTTCTGTCTATTCCATTTAGAGGGAAGAGTGTCTGGTTTTCCTTCAGGAGATCGATGAGTTGTACAACTGCTTCATCATGCGAGTGCTTTTGTATTACTCTGCAATCTTTACTTAGTTCAACTATTTTTGGCCCACTAAAGTTAGTCAGGTTCTCTTATGCATCCCTGGGTATATTTTCTTACTGAGTAGCTACATTGTGTTGGTGAGAATTAGCATCATTGATCTTCTCGACTAAAACCCCCTTGTCTTGCTATATTGTATTATGAATTATAGGGTGTTTTTTATCCTTTAGAACTGTATGCATGACCTGCTGAGTTCCTTGCCGCATCTTCTTAGAGTTATCACAGGTCTTGAGTGCCATATCCAAAGTTTATATGAAACTCTCATAGGTGGGTAACTCCCTTGACTCAGTCTCCACCCTTCACACAGACCTTGTTACTCTTGCACACCTTCTCATGGAGACTTCATGCAACCTATTTTTCCAATTCTCTAAAGCCTCTCCTGAATCAGACATACATGAACTCATGCATTTCTAGCTTAGGTTCTCTTCTGCCATCGGATTGATATGATATTCGTGCATAGTTGTAACATTGTAGACTTGATCGAGATAGTCGACCTATCCCTTATTATAAACAGGTTCAACACATCTTTTCACCTCAAATGGGTCAATGGGTGAGATGACTCTCAATTCCTCATCTTCAAAGGAGAGGATCCTTTTCTTCAAATTTATAATTTTTTGATTTTCTATATCCCAATATATCCCTAGTAGTGCAGGGTAAGGATTTGTATCATCCACAATGTTGATGACCTCAAAGTTTACATATGTGTGTAATCCTTCAACATCGACAATGACATTGCTCAATCGGTCGATGGGTGGTACCTTCGCCTGATTGGCAAGACACAACTGGATAGGAGACCAATCTAAGCATGGATTTCCCATGCTTTCCCAAGTCTGGCATGTTAGGATATGGACATCTGACCCAAAATCTAAAATGATATAGTCCATGTCATAATCTCTTATCTGCGCCTCAATTCGCGACCATTCTTACATTTTAGTCGCACTTGGTTAAACTTATTCTCAATGTGTGGTACTACAGGGATCTCATCTATTATTGTTTGTAGCTTTGCAATAGCATATTTATGTTGGATGAGCATCAAAAAACTTGATAGAAGAGGTCTCAGTGTACTAACCTAGGTTGAAGCTTTCTTCTGCAACAGGTGTTGGAATCGTTCGGGCATGTCCTTGACTTATGTTGAGGTTGATGGTACATCAAGGATTATGAATTCTAATTACACATCCCAGAACAATTCTTTATGCTTTGAGCTAGTCGATGATTCTTTTTTCTGTGTCATTGGCCTCACTTGTGGCTGCGTTTGTTCTTGTGGGTTCTCTCATTCTACTTCAGTCGCCGCACCTCCTCTTGTTATGGAAGCAATGTTTAGGTCTCGCGGTTCAGCAACGATCATCTTACCATTCACATTTGCATTCAGGTTAGGGTTTGGTGGGGGGTTGGGTGTAGTAACAATTCTTTCTTACCACTTTGCGATCAGCTGAGGACATTGTTCAACATTATGGTCTTGACCCTTACAATATGAGCACATCCTTGCAGGATCCAAAAAATTTCATGAAAAGTGACCTACTTGTCCATAGTTATAGCATGTAACTGGACCTCTCCACCTACCAAATCCTCCTCCACCACCTCATCCTCTAAATTTTCCACCACCCCTTCCTTGAGGGTGTAGTTTCTACTGTGGGTACTAGTTCTGCTGGTAGTTTTGCTGATAGGGGTTTTGTTGCACATATGGCTGTTGAAGTGCATACGTCTGTTGGTACTGATTAGCTGGGAACTATGTAGGTAGGTACGAATCTTGCACTTGATCAAACTAAGGGAACCCCTCATTTTTCATTAAGTATGTATCAATTGTTTTCTCTTTCAAGAGCTGGGATGCTCTACAGTATTTTTCATCATGTCCTACCGATCTATAAAATTTACAAAACAAGTTTGCAGGGGTACTTGCAACCTTCTACAAATACACACATTCCTCATAATTATGACCTCTTAAATGAGATATACGACACCAGGGTATCCCTTTCCCATTTAATGGGTTAGGTGCACCAGATGCGACATAATTCATGAAGGTAGGACCGTTGTCCTTGGTGTGTCCGTCTGTTCTACATTTTGTGCACCACAAGTCCTCTTGTCCTTCTTTTCCCTTCTTGATATACTAAAGTTGTAGTGTGAGGTTGGCTAGCTGTGATTGAATCTGTACCATTCCTATGGCATCATCAGCAATAGGCGAAGCCTCTAGCTTCATCACCAGCTCCAGTGCTTCTGTCTGCAACTCAATATTTTGCTACATCAACGTCCATCAGATGTGTGGTAGTAGAAAAACAATAAAACATTTCTTATGCTATACATTGGACATTTGGAAAATTACCTTAGCCATCAGCATCTTGAATCTTTGGTCAAAATCCCACACAGTTTCTGCTAGAGCCTATTTAATCTCCTTAATATTAGTAATACATTGTGACTCTGATTTGGGTTTTCTGAACTCTAAGATCATTGTAGCTTGGCTTTCCTCAAGGGTATTCTATGGTGTTTCGGCTGGAATGACACAAAATTTCATGAACCAATCTAGGGCACAACCCCTTAAGGTAATAATCATCTGCAATTTCTTGACGTCAATGCCATGGACCAAACGTACCATCCACATAGCTTCACATAGGAACCAACTTTTTTGGTGTCTTACATTCCATTTCCATTAAATTTAGGTAACTAGATATCTTTCGCAGCCATTGGGTTGGCATTCAGGCTATCTGGGGCAGGGTTCAACTGAGTTTCACCTTCTGGCAAACTAGTTTCAAAACTACTGCTATCTGAGTTATAGGTCCTTTCAGGGGATGAAACTCTAGATCTCATCTCAAGTGATATATCTGGTGTTATATAATTGTGCTCTGACCCTAAGGTCTCATTAGAGATATCCAAATCTTCAGGTCCTTCCGAGATCAAGCTATAGTCCTCCTCTTCATCACAAGACCCTTCGTCTTCATATGACTAAATTTCATGTTCGCTTCCTTTGAACAAACTAGGATTCCATCAGACCCTTTCAGTTTTCCTTCTCTTTCCTGATCTAAATTTTCTCCCACTCCTTAGGACTCTAACCTCGATTTTAGGTTATGTTCTTCCGGGGAACATCTCAATGTACTCCTCTGCATGTTCTTACCTGCTTGTTAGTGACATATCCCCTTCCTAGACACACGGCTCATCTATCTAGGTGCAAAAGACCCTTCTCATAAGCAAGTAGTTCTATCCATGTACTTATTCTCAATAAGTATCTCATTCATGATCCTTGGAAAAAATATCATTCTGCTTCACTAAATGAAGTTATAGTATCTATTGCAAACTTAGTAATATACCCTTGCAATATACTATCAACCCAAAAATAAATAGCTCGTGAGACATCGTTACTTACACTGGTTACCTCCTGAACCAATTGGTCGCTCCACTCGGTAATCTCCCTTGTCTGGTAGTTGGTTCATCTAGATGCCAATCCTACCAGCCATTCATGCAGTAGGATAGGGAACTCAACAAAGAATATCTCATGAATATCAGAGTATATATAATCATCTAACCATCTTTCTGTGCTAAACCATGTTACTACACTTTTTTCTTATGCAAACACCAGTGTTTTAGCATCCATCCAGTCTTATATCTCCTCCTTCATTAGGTGCTGCACCATATCCCCGATTTAATCAAGAGGTCCCAGCAATAGAACCATTTGTTGGCCACTTTTCCCCACTTGCGTGACCCAGATTCTGTGTAGCCCACTGATCCAACAACTACCCAAGATACTAGTCTGATAGAGCAAACCCTGTCAACAACACCTGCGAAGCAGGTGCAGTCTCACCTGAGATATCTCATAGATGGGTAACCATGAGAACCATGTTTCTCTGATTGTCGGGTAAGTATAGTCCCTTGTCTCGCAACCAAGGATCTCAATGAAGGCAACATGGCGGATGGATGGAGGAGTCGGCTCTACATGAATGAGCACAACTGTATGTCATCACGCATGACCTGACTTTCCATTCCCCCTCATAGCTGGTGCAACTTGTGCGACGCAGCTAATTCCCATCAATCGACTCGATGACTTAAGTTGAGGTTCATAACAGGAATTATATAGAATGGTATATATTTATACAGTTTCAATTCAATAATATATTATGTTCATCCATCTACCAATTGCAAGAAGCTAATAGAAACTTAACCACATTTAACATTATATGGGAATAAACTATTAATCAATCACATAAACATTCACCACATCAATCATTCATTTGTACACAAGAAATAATGTGGAAACCCATCTGGGAAAAACCACCAAGGTGCTCTTCATCTAGCATGAGAAAGGATATAGCACCTTGCATTCTGCAGGATGCAGACTAATCTTAAGATATTTCTTTGAGTTCATACTTATAGTTCTCATGCTCTCTGGTATGCTCTTCTACTCTAATCCTACTCCTAGTAGTCTGATCCCACTGCAGTCAGATCCATGGCTCAATAGCCCCTCTAATGCTACCATACTCTTCCTGAGTCTACTCCTCTTTTGATCGCTATGACATTACAACATAATAGACATCCCCTTCCATGGATTACCATTGAATAACGAACTACTACTTAAAAATGAACAATGATCAGTGAAAACCTTACAGACCAACCTTCTAACCATTGCATCCTTCCTATTTATACTAATTTACATGGCCAAGTAGGGACAACTACATCCCGACAGTCTGTTAGCCATCACCATTAGCCACCCCTCTGGTTATAGCTATGGTGATCATGACTGGACACGAGGCACTATCATCCTGACTTACAAATATCTTCTCATATGTGCATAGTTGTAGCCTTATGCCATCTTATACAACCATGATCTAGATTCCATATATATCGCTTTATGGCCGTTTTCCCCTTTCACGCTTGCCTTTCCTTTGCTGTGCACTTCTCCGTTCTTCCTTCACAGACCCTTTTCATCCTTTGCACTCTTCCTTTTCTTCTATCATGTGCACAGTGCATTTTACTTGGCTGCGCGTGCAAGGTTCCTTCTTATGCCCCTTTCCCGGGCCAACAACTGTTGAACAAGAGGAAAAACCCATGATTAGAGATGAAGCTAAGGAAGCCCGCAACATGAGTAGATGGAGAAGCTCACGGGAAAAACATGGTGGCTAGCACATAGATGAAGAAGCCCATGGATGACTAGGGAAGAATCATGAAGGGCGTGGTTAATAGAGTTACGGTGGTTATGACTAACAAAGGAAACATAAATAGAGTTAGAGTATTGCAAGGACGTGACTATTTGAAAAGGTATGTTGTTTTATTGATGTTTGAGAATAATATATAAACTAAATATTGAAAAGGAAGTTGTGTGTCTCTGGGGTTTCTGTGGGTGAATAATGAATATCTAAAAAAGAATACCAGTAGTCAGAGAATTCAAAGTGTATCTCTGCAATCTAGACTCGTATAGCAGCAATACAATAGACCAAGTGAAGAAATCTAGAGACAGAGTTTGAAAAATGTCTAGGAAGTTTAATAATATGGAATTAGGGTGGCAGGGTGGTGCTAGGGAAAGCTACATGCCTTGAAGGAGGCCTTAGCCTCCTTCCAGTAGTGGCTAGAGAATTAGGGTATTAGTGTATCCTTGTCTATAGCTACAGGCATAGATCAGGGTATTGGTGTATCATTGTCTGTAGGTGCAGACATAAACTAGGTTATGGGTCCATCCTTCAGGAGTGGCTGAGAAACTTTGGGATTGTGGTCTCCAGAAAGTGGGTGCTTGCAAATAACTATTGTATATTATAAAAACAAAGGTTTGCAGATAATATAAATGTGTTGGTGGTTTATCTTATTGGGTTCAACATTAAAACATTGTGTCCAAAATTGTTTTTACATTTTTTAAAATAAAAGAAATTGTGTTCATTTTCTGTCACTAATTCACCCCACCCCTCTCAGTGACAAGACCCAATTCTTCAGTAGAGACATCTAGAGGAGGTTCCATATTCTCTCTCCATATCGCTGGTCTAAACCTCATTGTTCTTTTTCAAGTCTCTATCCAAATTGGTCCATAGATCCTTTGGTGTTCATCAAAAAAATAATGTAGCACATGCATGGAGATATAGAAATACAAATTTTTCCAAAATATAGGTCACAACCATTTATCCAGTCATTTTCCTCTTCATAAGACTCTTCAGGTGCTATAATATAAACATCATAGAGACATTATCTCTTTATATATACAACGGACTTCAATTTCCACTCGGCATATCATGTGAATGGAGTGAGAAGAGGAACTCATGTTTTTTTAAATCCATTGTAGAAGTTATAGTCCCTTCAAAACAAACACTTTGAAAAAACTAAATCGGAAGGATATTATAATAATCCTCTTTGAACCACCATGGCTCTGATATAATATGAGATTTGTAATGTGTCATAGGTGGGATCTAGTGGTCTACTACAAAACTTGACTAAGAAACAATGAAAGATAGACAAGACATTGGAGACATATGAATAAAATACATGCAGAAGGCTGGTGGAAAATCACACCAGTGGCATAATATTTAATTCATATTATGTTGTACAATTAGTATACAATATATAGAATCTATTAGAAGAGAAACAATAATTCCTTGGAGAAATTCAAGTGACTCACAATAAAGTAGGCTTAACTAACATAGAATACATCACCAACAAAAAGTAGTGATCAATTATTCCTTGAGAAACTTAACTAAAATTGGTTAGAGCATGAGAGAGACAGTAGGAAGAAATAATAGGGATAAGGAGGATCATGATGTAACTTACAGTAGTTAAGTAGCTTATTATAAATTTGTGTCATGAAATCAATGAAAGAGAGTGAGTTAACTAGGTGATACTTTAGACAAGGTGACTTAATTCTAGGGAAATGACTCATCTACTCCTAAATTAATGTATTAGGGTGCATCGACTCCTAAAATATAGGAATGAGGTGCATGAGTGAATAATGGATGCTAATAATTTCAATAATTAACCACTAGGGTTCAATAACAATATTGATATGTGGCTATAATCTAGATGGATTTAAATGTTCCAACAGCTAGAAGGAAATTTATCATGATATTAATCTATCCTCTAATTTATTAAAATTTCATTGCACCCACCTAATGACATATTTTGTGGGGTGACTAGGTGCATTCTTGGTTTAAATATTCC
Organism: Pseudotsuga menziesii; assembly: GCA_001517045.1. Lineage (NCBI taxonomy): Eukaryota > Viridiplantae > Streptophyta > Pinopsida > Pinales > Pinaceae > Pseudotsuga > Pseudotsuga menziesii. The sequence continues at coordinate 137,015 of LPNX011141601.1, read as the reverse complement.
CATGTATACAAGGATTCTTTACACATTCCTCAATCTGATCATGTATATTCGAAGCATTGCATATAGGTTTAGGTTATCCCTCTATGAAAATTCATTTGAAGCTTTTGCAACCCAAATTTTCCCCAGGGTCAAATCTATTGGAAATTGGAAGGTCATCCCATGATATCAATATTTTCCACCATTCCAAAAGAAGATACTAGTGAACACGAGACACTCCAGTCCACACCCCATTGCCATTTTCATTCCCATGTTGAGTTATTTTCATAGGCTTGGGAGCACCATTAGTACCATCATGAATTAGAGTTCAAGAATTCATATTTCGTATTCATACATTTTTTACCATATCCTGATGGGATCCCAGTTTTGTGTCAGTTTACATAATCATGTGTCAAAATATCCACTTGAACGTTTATGTGTACTACTTCATTTCTTATTTCTTATGTTGTGTATTTTCCTTTGTAGTCACTTTTTTACATAAATACTATAATTTTTTGCTTCTATATAATTTAACCATACCAATGGACGAAGCACACTTAAGAGTGTACATAACTAGATCATCTCTTTTTTGAAATATGTAACTTTTCCTTGTCTTTACTCGTTCCCTTGAAATATAGGTGCACTCCCTTGAAACACTTGTTTCCTCATATGTACCATAGCATGCTTTATTATTTTTTGTAAGATAATAAATGATAAAGGTATTAAAAATAAAATAAAAAACACAAAAAACCAAAACTGGGGATTACTGAATCTATTCATATTTCATCATATAGAAAATGGCAATTATTATTCCTTGTTTCCTTGAACACAGTGTTATATTTTTAGCATTTAATAAATATGATCTAGGATCTTATATGAGAGAATAACATGCACATCAGTAATCACAAGAGACAAGAGACACATAGAATTTTCCTCGGGGAAACAATAAAGGATAAAACCCTGCAATTTCCTCAGAGATAGAATGAGCACCAGTAGAAAAAGTAAAACTCGGAAACATAAAGATGATCTCTGAAAACTAATCTCTCTCACTTGTTCTAGAACTTCTTCTCTCACTCATGCACCCTAGTTGAGTGAGTGTATGTGTGTGTAGAAATGAGGAGAGCCTCACTTCTAGTTATATTCTTTCATTCACTTTATTTCCACTGCAACAAGTCGGCCTCACTTGACAATTACTTACCAGGGACGACTTCTCTAGGAGAGTCTAATAAGCCTAGTGCCCCACAACTGTGGGGACTTTACCCCCCTGATAAACAAGGAGGGTTAACCTCAACTCAATTGTGGGGACTATTGCCCCGACTTACAATGGAGGGTTAACCTTGTTGACTTTACATGACTTTATTATTTTAATGACTCCCCCGATAGGAACATAGGGGTATATTATAATATATACAAGTGAATACATTCTGAAGTTACAAATACATCAACACTCCCTCTTAACTAGGAAGGTATTATCTTGACACAATTCATCAAAACAAGTCTTCTTCTCTGGATTATCATCAAATCTGGATCATCACTAGATCATCATCAAAGCTAGATCATAAATGGATCATAACTAGATCATCATCAAAGCTGGATCATCACTGGATCATAATCAAATATGGATCATCAATGGATCATCATCATCACTACTTCTATTATGTCTATCAACTGGTGCTATCTCTCAATTCTACTCATCACAGGAAGTTCTAAAGAGCTAGCCCTTTTTCATGCTGGTTGTAGGCCTATCCTCCACGTAGGTATTCATCTTATTCAACACTTATATATGACCATGGGAGGAACAGATCCTACAACCATGTCAAAAAGTCCCACCCAACACTCACATCTGACCATGGGAGAAACACATCCTACGACCATGTCAGAAAGGACCAGCACTCACATCTCACCATGGGAGGAACACATCCTGCAACCATGTCCAAATGGTCCAGCACTTATATTCGATCATGGAAGGAACACATCCTGCAACCATATCGGAAAGGATCAGCAGTTATATCCAACCATGGGAGTAACACATCCCACAAGCATGTTGGAAAGGCTTAGCACTTATATCCAACCATGGGAGGAACACATCCCAAAACCATGTTGGAAATGCTCTGTAGTTACATATGACCATGGGAGGAGCACATCCTACAAACATGTCAGAAGGGATTTGCAATTACATCTGACCATGGGAGGAACACATCCCGCAACCATGTCAGAAGGGATCTGCTCTTACATCTGACCATGGGAGGAACACATCCCACAACCATGTAATAAGGGCTCTGCACTTACATCTGACCATGAGAGGAACCAATCTAGCATTCATGTCAGAAGGAATCTACACTTACTTCTGACCATGGGAGGAACCAATCCTACATCTATGTCAGAAGGGCTCATGGACTCATCACTTCCCTTTGGAGGGAACCTTGATCTAAAGAACACCAAGCTTCTCCCTAAAGTACTCAAACTTCACTCTGTCCATTTCTAGCATATAATCACATCATGGATTATTACATCCAAGGATAACGTGTAATCTTCACCAGGACCGATTACATTAGAGGACAACCTACGGGACTGTTTATGTCTGAGCAAACTACGAGCTTCACCAGGATTTTATGCTTAAACAACCTATCTAACCAATATGCTAGAAATCCCTCTTTTGATAGATATCAATCTTGATCACATACTAGAGCTTCACTACTCCTCTCTCGACTGTTCTCAATACCATGCATGACTCCTTCCTGCTAAACCAAGAGATCACACATGATCTCATACTGAAGCAACACTTCAAACTGCTCTTAATGGCACTTCCTACCCAATTTGAATTCACATAACCCTCAAGGTTAGTCTTTTGATTTTCTTCATACTTCAGCCCATACTCAACTATACTCTTCAGGTACCTCACTACATGCTTTGCAACCATCAGGTGAACATGTATCGAATTTGTCAAGAACTGGCTCAATATGTTTACAGTAAAGCAAATATTTGGTCTCGTATTTGTCAAGTACATCAATGAACCAATCATTTGATGATACATCGTAGCATCAACCAAATTTGATGAAGCATCATTCAATAGCTTTAGGTTCGATGCCATAGGTGTTGCCATGGCCTTGCAGTCCATCATCTCAAACCTCTTCAGGATCTGCACTACATACTTTCCTTGTCCAAGGGAGATTCCATCCACACTTTGCCACACCTCCATGTCTAGAAAGTAATGCATCATATCCAAGTCCTTCATCTCAAACTCAAGAGAAAGTCTCCTTCTAGCATATTTAATGAGTTCCTCTCTTCCTGTCAAGGACAAGTCATCAACATATAACAAGAGCATCACTGGTATTCCACCTTCAATATTGAAGTAAAGGTTGGAATCTTCTTTACTTTCAGTAAAGCCAAGAGCCATCAGTAATCTGTCCATCATGTCATACCATGTCGAAACTCAAGATATTTTGCAGTCACTCCCTCTGAAGTGGAGCATCATTCTCCCTCTACCTTTTGTACTCTATGCATTGAAACATTTTGTACCAGAGTGAAAAGTAGCTTCCTATGCTACAAATATTCTATGTATCCATCTAGGGTCAATGGATACCAAGATCCTTTATCTTGAAAACATTCTTCTTGCACCCATTTGTGAGCTTGTCATCCTCTATAGGCTTTCATATTCAACCTAGTAGCAAAGGTTAATATATTCATCACTCTAGGTGATCTTCAAGCTCCTCATGTATTTGTTATCCCATGGGTGTCTTTTGATCTCGTACAAGGCCTTCTTTAATTTGCACACATGAGTCTGTGTGTCATGTGTCTTAACTTCCAGTGGCTGCAAATGTCTCTTCATAGTCTATTCCTTCTTTCTGTGAGAAGCCTCGTGCTATGAATCTTTCCTTGTATCCCATGATGTTTCCATCTATTGCATGATGGAACTTGCAAATTCGTATCAAATATACTATGGACTTCCCTTTAGGTCTTGATACCGCAACCTAGACATCATTCTTCTTGAAATGGTACACTCCTTCCCTTTCTTCTTCGCTATAGCTAGAAGGTTCTACATCAATGATGTCACTCAACAGTTTCACATAACTGCACTGTTTCTGAGACCTCTTTCTTTTGAAATTATCGTCATATTATTCTTCATCTTGTATTATTTCTCGAACTCTCATCACTTGTCTTAGGAACAAGTCTCATGCTTCTTTTCTTGTAGGCGATTGTACATGATCTTTCCTACAAGTAAAATGAATTAGTTGTATGGTTAGAAAATTTTCATAGAGAATATTCATAATGGAAAATTCTTATGCGTAAAGATATAATCATGCAACTATTTTAGCCAATACAACATTCATCCATATCCCGTAGAAACTTTCTAGATGCCTTCCATATCTACCAAGATATCATTGAGATTGTGCACTAATCCAATATGTTAGCAAAGAGGTTTCATTCTATATAAATAGCAATGGAGAGTTGTATAGCACCATGAGATACTTACCCATCACATGCATATTAGTAGTATACTGTTATTAATGAAAACATTCTATCATGGATAACACGTCAACTGAATATAAACAAATACATAACAAAACAATATCATGAAACAATTGAATACTTATATTTTATTCATTTCATGGGTATAATCCTTCTTGAGCCTTTTGCTTCATCATATTCTTCATTCATGACATCATCATTTCTTATCCAAATGCTAAGATGGATAAGAGGTTCTTCAAGAATTGAGCTCTTCATATTCCTCATTGCTTGAGGGATCTTCTTTGAAACGTGAGTGCTTGATATTCAGTTGCTCCCATCTTATATTTCTCTTATTATGAGTCAAGATTCTTCTTGTGTGTGCTCTTCCTAGAGTTTTCTAAATAAAATGACTTTCTTCTAGCACACATTCCTTGAATGAATGAATCCCATGATCCTGGGAGGCCATTCAAGGTGGTTATAACAATATCTTATTCTTCTTCGATTGCTTCTTCATAGCATTGAACACTTCCTTTTGGTGTCTTCAAGGATGAAACATGAGGGATGAGATCATATTTAATAGAATATACAATGATTCTCTTGGGTCTATATTTAGCCTCATCTCCCTCTGTATCTTATAACTTCTTTGCTGAAATACTGATCTAAGTCAATTTCTGCAAGGATCATTGAGTTCCTATACTTCTTCCGATTTATATTCTTCCCTTCAAATGGATTAGTAAAGGAATGAAACATTTATTTAGGCATATTTAGGGTTGACACCTGTGGTATGAGATGATCCTTGATTGAATCAGCAGCAATCCTCTTGGCCTTGATCAAGTTCTTCTTGTGTAAGGCCTTAGCCTCATCTCCCTCTGGAACTAGAAACTCTCCACTTATGTAGGTGTCCAATTAATTTTCTTCAAGAACCAGTGAAAACTTATACTTCCATGTTAAAAAGTTCTAAACTTCACCAATATTGTCATCAATCTGGTGTGATAGGTCATTTTGAAATGAGAACCTCAAATGTAAATAGCAAAAGATTAGATCTTACCGATTTGAGGTGTCTGTCCTGATTCCAGAGTTGGCTGATCTAGGGTTTGTCAGAGAAACCCTAATTTTCAAAAAATGGAATTTCAAAATTTTTATTGGATAGAAAGATATACCACTTCAAGGTGAGCTATCCAATGCACTCCTTTTCTGAAAACAGTCGAGGGAAACTCCTGGAAAAGGAAGCCCTAGTTTTCCAATTTCTTCTACAGAAATTTCTGATGTTGTTTCTGTAATATCTCTGAAAGTATGGATCCTATATGTATGAAATTTTGTATTGAGCTAGAACCTTATGTATTTTTTCCAAAACCACAAATTTTATTAGAATTGGTTTCACCAATTGGGACTTATGAGATTTTTCCCATGGTGACTTAATTCAGGACTGTTCAACATAGCGAACTTCTACAGACTTGCACGTGTCACTATTTCACCTTCAAGGTCTGAAATTTCTACCATAGAAATTCATTTCTTTTCCATATCTAGAAAATATTTCTAAATTTCATTTGGAACTTTGTATCTTGAGATATATCAATTCTCTATACGTGTCCTGTTTAGGGACCAATCGTGGAAGAGAATAAAACCCTGATTTGGAGGAATCATATATCCCAGAATATAGCGAATATGAGGCTGAAATTTTTACAAAGGGTACATAGCGATTTCATATTTGGCCTATTTAAATTTTGGCCCCTGAGAATTCTCCAATCCCGTGATATGGAGAATGTACCAAAACTACCAGTTTTAGTATTTTTAGGTTTTTTAGGCCTGAGGTCAAACTATGGTTTGACTTTCCTAGAGCTTTGTTGGATATGATGGGTAGACCTGGGTTTACTGTAATGTACCAACAACACCCCTAGCTCACTGGCCCTTTTGGCAATAGACCGCGGAGCGGCCTAAAGTCCCACCCGAAGTGATTTTAATGGGTTGGCCCAAAGACTCAAGTGTCTTTGACCAGGTTCTGTAGCATCCTACGGTCTCATGGTTTCTCTCAGCCATCGAGATATCTCTCTGTGACGCGCAGTCTCTCTTCCTCACTGGACTCTGACAGGGGAAGGAATCCTATCGCATTGCAACGACTCTGGTGATGCGTAACTCTCTCTTCTGCTTAACCCGCGATCTGCTCTGTCTCACAGTGCAGCTCTTTTGACGGTGCGATATCACCTACTGTCAATGCGATATCTTCTATAGTACAGCGCACTGCGACCCTCACGGTCCAAAGGCTCTCTCACTAGGTGAAATGACTTGGCTAACTTTCAACAAGTTAGTACACTCTCTGACTTGAACTTCCACAGTTCAACACACTCTAACCCAACTATACTTTAACTGGCCGAGTACGTATACTAAAAACACGTTAACAGAATGAATTATTACTATGTGAAACTTGTACTGATAAAATCATATGCAGATGCTTGATACATGTAAATCCACCTTTAACCTTCAATAATGCTGTAACTGAATGAGGACATACAGACATTTACTAACTGATATACAACATTCATGTAACAGATAACAGATATCAACTAAATAAAGCACAATCACATGAAATAATCACATAACACATTGGTTTTACGTGGTTCACTTCCAGAGTAGAAGCTACATCCACAGAACTGTGTTTATTATATCTTGAGAGAGTACACATTTCTGCTGCAAACTGTTGTGTAGCTATAGATCTTCTGGGTAACTCCGCACTCTCTGCTGGGAGCCCTTCTCTCCTAGATCTCTTCTCTTTCTCTATATTGCCTTCTTACAATATTCTCTCTCTCTCTCTCTCTCTCTCTCTCTCTCTCTCTCTCTCTCTCTCTCTCTCTCTCTCTGTCAATCCCTGCGGATTATTACATACATAATCCTGGAATTGACTACTGGCTACAGTAAGGTAACTATGGACTGAATAGCAGAACTAGAGCTCGACTCTATTATAATAAAAAATAACTATGAGCTAACAGACTACTGGACTCTCAGACTAGCTAACTGTCTGAATAGATACAGGTTATCTAACTAGCTAACCTTTTACAATACAGTTTTCATCCCTTTATAGGTGGCCCAAAGGTCTCGCCATTACAACACTGTGGGCCTGTCCCAACAGTAACCCAAAACCCTAACTAGTGACAGTCAGTGTATGTGTACTTGGAGTAGCCGCTTTCCATCACACCACTGCTCTCTGTAGTCTTCCATGCTTCCTGGCGTTGACCATGGGTACTGGGCACCGCTTCCCTTTTTTGTCCTTCGTCTTCAATACCTTGGCCTTGTTGCTCCTTTTTCCTTTATGAGGGTAGCTGAGCCCTCCTGTCTTCGCCGCTGCCTTGAATGCAGTGGGTGAGCTCTCTCTTCTTGGCCGCTCAGGTAATGTCATCTTCTTTGACTTCTCTGTCCCGATAGTCACAATTTTTGGCTTTGATCTATAGCTAGAAACATGCTACGGCATCATAGCTTTACCTTATCTCTTATATCTTCACAAAAACTGTCTATCCGCCAAAATGGCAGCTTCTCCTGTAGCTGCGGGACCCTACTCCAACAAGCTTCACTCAACCAAAAATTTCGACCTTGGTCTCTAAACTTCGATTTTTATGAAGAGAGAAATCCTATGCTAGGCTCACTCAAAATTTCCTCTTCTGTAAAAATCCCTAATTTCCCGCAACAAAAATTGAAAATTCCCAGAATCAAATTCTGTTTCGATAGAAAGATGTGCCCTTCAATGGAGAGCTATCCTAACCTTCTTTTGCTGATGGATTGTGGAGAGAAACCCAAAAATTAATAAGCCCTAGCCTCTGTAGCTGCACAATGTCTTCTTCTCAGGTTAGCTCTGATACCATGTTAGATTTTTATCATTTAAGCAATATTATCTAGGACCTTATCTGAGAGAATAACATGCACAACAATAATCATAAGAAACAAGAGACACAAATAATTTTCCTCAGGGAAACCATAAAGGAGAAAACCCTGCAACTTCCTCAAAGATAGAATGAGCACCAGTAGCAAAAGTAAAACCCAAAAACATAAAGATGATCTCCAACAGCTGATCTCTCTCACTTGTGTCAGCACTTCTTCTCTCACTCATTCACCCTAGTTGAGTGAGTGCATGTGTGTGTAGAAATGAGGAGAGACTCATTTCTATTTATATTCTTTGTTTCACTTTACTTCCACTCCAACAATTCAGCCTCACTTGACAATTAATTACCAAGGCCGACTTCTCTAGGAGAGTATAATAACCCTAGTGCCCCACAACTATGGGGACTTTACCCCCTGATCAAGAAGGAGGTTTAACCTCAACTCAATTGTGGGGACTATTGCTCCAACTTACAATGGAGGGTTAACCTCACTGACTTTACATGACTTTATTATATTAATGACTCCCCCTATAGGAACATCGAGGTATAATATAAGATATACAAGTGAATACATTCCAAAATTACAAATACATCAACACACAACACATATCCCTACTATTTATCCTAAAGTATGCTAACTAGACTACATGATAGCAGTGTTCAGGAACCTCAACAATTACAGACTGTTTTTTGTGGGTTTTTTTTGGATAACAATGTAAAAATTAGATAAGTTAAAGACAAGGTACAAAGACACAACAATCTGAAAACATTAGATAAATAAATGTATAAAAACAATATTTTGTAGAATGAATGATAATACAAGTTTCAGTCTAGGAGATAGGTTTCAAAGAATATATACACAAGGAATAAACAAACAGATTATTATTGCAACATTTGTAAAAGTACAGGTACTTGAAATAACATTTCAAACATCATGTAAGCATCAATATCCAATTGGAAACACAATATATACATAGAAAACATCTATATAAACAACAATGTAAACAAGGGTTCAAACAAAACCAAAGAATATTCACACAATATAAGTTCAAAAGCTAACTCCAAATAGATATATTAAGTCATTCATAAGACAAAGAATTTCTTACACAAATAAACATTGCAGGACTATACAAGCTCCAAGCATATAGACTCCCATGTGTGTCTCTCCCTTTCAAAGACTAACAAGTTGCAATATATACGAAAATTTCAGATCTGACGTTTGTTTATAGATCCATTTTTTAAGGTCTCGACTCCCCAAAAATAGAAAATTCTATAACTGAAAAATATTTAGTCTAAATAAATATAAAAGATGTCACATCTACATTGAATTAGAACTCTTATCAAATTCTTCTAGCTGCCTCATCCAGCAAAGCTAATCCATTCAACGAATGTGATTTTCTTTGTAACCTATTTAACTCCTTTTTCATATGATTTAGTTTCTTTTCGAGCTCCTCCCTATCTTTCACCAGCTCTATATTCTTCTCCCGCATCACTTTTCTTCTCTTAGATGCTTCCTCCGCAACCTGTATTAACTCTGAATAGTTCTTATTTACTTCCTGTAAGTCTTTCTTTAACATGTTGTTTTCTTTCATTAGACCATCATTGATCTGGTTGAAATGCTCAGTTTAAATTCTGAAATGATCAATTTCTCTCATGTTTTTTCCTTGTTCAAATTCTTTCATCTCATCCTCTGAATCTTCATCTACAATCTTTTCCTCATTCATCTCTGCAATAACTTCATCGTTTACATGTGTAATAATTTCTTCATTGTAATCTGCTTGCTTTTTTTATGATTCCCCAACCTCTACTTCAGAAAACAATGATGTGGTATTTTCTTCCATATCCTTATCTCTAAAATTGTGAAGACAGTGCTTGGGAATTAGATCTGGAACCTTTCTTAAACTCTGATCAATATTATTCAAAACTTGATGTAGGACTGATTCTAATTAATTTGATTTTTTACCTTCTTCATCATCACTGGAAGAGTCCTAAAGACTTATAACTTGACCTTGTTTTAAACTTAGGGTGTAATACGGCTTTCATATTCATCCTAAGTTTATTTTTAGGTCTATTTTTAGGCCTGAAATACACTTTGAGTGGTTTAGATGAATGTTCTGAAGGTTTTGAAAATTTATGAGAAGAAGAAACAAGGTCTCATCCTTTTTTAACTATCTCTATTTCATCAACAAGACTTACGACTGAACTACAATTCTTAAAATTCTTAGGCTTCTATTGTTTTACTTGTGCAGAGGTTTGAATATTCACTCTCTTTTCAGGAATCTCCATGGTATTTTTCTTGGAAGGGTTATGTTTTCTCTTACCCTTTTTCATTTCTTTAAACTTAATCTTGAAACCCGACCGGAATAGGAAATGACACCAAGATCTTTCATCTTTCTCTAATTCTTGAGTAATTAATAGTTTGATTAAACCATGATTAAAGATATCATTTCCAGAAGAGTTAGGGTGATTACAAACCCTAATAGCCATTTTTCCCACACTCTTCAACAAGTAGAAAGGTAGGTTTAATTTATTTTTACCTGAAATATGCCGCAAGAACCTCATGTGGTATTGATAGACAATTGAAAATCTTCCTTTGTAGGTGACATATCTCTGAATGATGTATAAAACATCTCTCCACTCTTCAAGCAGAAAAATCCATTGGATCCCTTGACTACAGTCAGGGTTTTTATGCACGGGAAGAAGGAACTGACTGTAATCCTCATTAATATACTATCTTTTATACTATTTTTCTCCTTCACGAATAACACCAATGGCCTATGCAATAGATTCTTTTGTCATTGAAAATTCAAGACCTCCAATATTCACTACTGATATATCAAAACTTTGACAAAAAGACCTTATAACCCCTGTATGATATTCCCCAATTCTTTCAAGCATGGAAAACCAATGAGCTTCTTTCACTTTTTCAATGGCCAATTGAATTTTCTGCATCGATTCCACACTCTGGGGTTTTGTCCTGAGAAAGTGACCACAAGGACGAGGTTTCCTATGCATTTCCATGGCTGAAACAGAGACTGTAGATGCAACACTTGATATAGAACCTTGAAAAAAACCTTTTTGTAGATCAAACACCATATTACGTCGATCTGACAGAGTAAAGGCTGTTAGGTTCAAAATGATGATAAATTATGGAATGGTACAGTTGTTTTGATTTAGTACAATCAGAACCAAATGTCGGTCCTCAAATAGGAACAAACTTCAAAACCCGTTTGCTTGATGATTATACCTACACACAAACCTAACTTCGGTGAGTTGGTAGTGTACATGCATTTGAGAAATTGGCATGCATTGCCAGCCTATGTTAAAACATAAGCAATTCCTTATTAAATCTTATATTTCGCATAAATTTATGAACAAACCTTAAATAATCTATAGGAGCTTAGGTTAAAAACTAAAATATTGGTAAATGCATAGAATATTCATAAATGAAATCAAAGGAGTCTAAAATTTTAGGTAAAAGGAAAAATAAATACAAGGATAAAAAATCTAAGCTAAGTAATAATCCTAGAGAGGATAACTAACAGACCTAGGACAAACATTGGCTCCAACTGGGGGATGGAATTTCCCTATGATTTTCCAAGAACTAAAGACCAAGTGCCTTATTTTATGTCAACAATTACTGATCCATTGGACTATGGAGTCTTATTTGAACAAGTTGAAACTCACCGGTATTTACAATGTGATGAGTACCCTTCAGACCTTATTTGGTATAAAAATGCTTCAAGAATCACCCATTGAATAGGAATGTTAATTCATCACCTTCCAAATTATGTAGAACAAATGTATTGTTTTCCAAAATTCTGACAATTCTGAAAGGTCCTAGCCAAAGATGATCAAACTTACCATGTTTTGGTTTCTCATCTCTTCTTGCATGTCACCTGAGCACCAAATCATCAGGAAAGAAAGTGTTTTCTTTGACCCTTTTATCAAAACTCTATTTTATTTTATCTTTATGCATATGATCCTTTTCAACAAGCAACTCTCTTTCTTGGTCAAGCTCAATCATTTGAAAAATTCTGTGTTGTATCTCATTAGGCTCTTCAAGGTTATGTTGCATAAATTTCATGACTGGGAGACCCAAATGTGCAGGAAAAACTACCTTAGTTCCATATGCAATATGGAAAGGAGAAGTACCAATAGCCTTTTTGTAGTAATATGATCAACCCAAAGTGCATACTTCAACTTAATATCCCATGCCTTTCTATTTTCTTACAACAATTGTTTTATACTATTTACAGTGTTTTTTGTTTGTGGACTCTGCTAGGCCATTACCTTGTGGGTAATATGGAGTAGAATCTTCAAAATAATCCCATGTTTCTCACAAAATTGGACCATATTCTAAGATTTGAAAGCAGGGGAATTATCTGTAATCAACTTTCTAGGAAAACCAAACCTACTCAGAATGTTTTATTCTATAAAATTTATTATAACCTAATCAATTTCTCTTTTGGTAGGAATTGCTTCTATCCATTTTGTAAATAAATTTGCAGCTGTCAAAATATAGATGTGTTTCCCACTGGAATGTGGATTGATTTCTCCTATAAAATATAAACCCCGTTGATGAAAAGAGGCTTTAGCTGAAATAGTTTTAAGAGGCAGAGAAAGCAATTTCTATTTACCTGCAAACTTTTGGTATTCAATAAAGGCTCTTACATGGGAAAATACATCTGAAAATATTTTTGGCCAATAGTGTTCTACTTGTAGAATTTTAAAGACCGTGGAATTCCAGTAACGATGCCCCCCACAAACTCCTTCATGCATTTCAGTTATAATAGCCTCATATTCTTCCTCATCAACACATATGACAAGAATACCTACAAGCTCTTTCAAAAATATATTATTTTAAACAATACATAAATTCATGGCTTTTAATTTCAAGGATCTGATTTTTTTTTTGTCTAGATCTGGTCGAGATTGTAGAAACTAAATAAAATATACTATATCACCATACCAAGCTGAATCAGCATATTTCTACAAAATTTGTTCCTTTCCTTCTTCATGCTGATATTTTTCTCTTTCGGACACTTCATTAACTACATAATTGAATCCTAATGCTTGGCAATTAGAATATGTAAGCAATTTTTCCAAACCCTAACCTTTAAGATGTTTAGTTGGTCTAATATCAACATCATATTCCATTATTTTTGCAATTCAACGTCCCCTTTTCCATTCAAAGTTAGGTTTTGTTAATGTCTCCTTTATTGCTGCATTAGGAACATATGCTAAATTTTTTGAATGCACCAAGTAAATCCTAAAAACTGAAGGGATTTAACAAGTGCATAAGCATTTTTCTCCAAAATGTTGTACTTGAGTTTTGAATTCCTTAAAACTTTAATAAAAAATTAAATGGGATATTCAAGACCCTCTGCATTCTTTTGTAACAGTATTGCTGCTATACTGTCTTCAGAAGCAAAAGAAAATATGATGAAGTCTTTGGAAAAGTCATGGCTTACAAAAACAGGTGCTTCTGTGAGTGTTTCTTTTATTTTTTCAAAACATAATTTTGATTCGAGAGTCCATTCCACTTCTTGATCCTTTCTCAGCATCTGATTTATTTTCTTGACAATCTTTGCAAAGTTAGGAATAAACCATCTGAGAAAATTGGTTTTCCCAATAAAGGACTTAATTTCTTTTTTATTCGTGGGAATAGTAATTTTTGGAATTAATTTCACATGCTCTAAGTCAATCTTAATACCATCTGCTGAAAAAATATGACCAAGAAGTTTTCCTTCCTTCATGGAAAAATGAGATTTCCTTGGGTTTAGAGAAAAAAACAATCTTCCTGCATTTCAAAAATGTTTGTTCAAGGTGCTTAAGATGATTCTCATATGAATCTAAAAATATTGTTATGTCATCTAAATAAATCACCATGAAATTCTCTCTTTCACCCACAAATTCTATTTCTATGTCCCTTTGAAAGGTTTCACCTATGTTCATTAAACTAAATGGCATTTTATCGTACATAAAATTTCCCGAGGGAGTGGTAAAAGCAGTTTTCTCCCTATCTTTTGAATGAACATCAATTTGGTTGTATCATGAGAACCCATATATCATTGATATCCTCTAATATCCAACTAAATTTTTCTAAGAAAATAGAACCATAGGAGAACCTAGGAGTGTTAGTGAAGCTCACAAATCAAATTTGGTGCAAAATTGACAAAAACCCATCAATTGAAAGACAAATTACACACACAATGTGAACTGAAACAAGATAATTTCAGAATTTATAACTATGAAACTTGTTATTATCATCTATATATTACAAAATAGGAGTTTTGTGAGGCTTTGGAATCCAATTGTAAGCCTATAAGTCAAAATTGCCAAAATGGCATCAAACCCCCCTAGGTGGGTCAATCATGTCCCAAATCACCCCAAACAGACATGAATTGATACATGGACATGTATTATGTGTTTTGGGTCAATTATTACACCTTATATAGCATAGGTGTGGAATTTTGGGTGGTTTAGAGTCTCAATGCAGCATTTAATGCACCAAATCAAGACAAAATTGGCCAAAATCCCACTCCAGCGCTCCAAGTCAACTTGCATGTCAAAATTCAATGAATGGGAGTGCATGAGAAATGATGGGGAACACATTTATGTTACTGAATGAGATGGAATGTTCATTTGGGTGTGAAATCCTCAATATGACTTGGCATTTGTCCAACTAAGCACCCCTAGTCCACCACATAGTGTATTAAATTTTAAAAAGCAATAAAATTGACTAAGTAGTGTAATTAGGTGATAATTAGTGGATTATTGTTCTAACACCCTCCATTAATCCAAAAAATAAGTACAACTCACAAAATGATGGAGGCCTTGGCAACAATGGCTCAAGTCACCTCAAATACATAATTTGGAAATTACAATTTTATTTGTCCATGTGAACCGAGGAAAATAAGGAAAACCTCATGGGAAAAAATCTTCCTTCAAGAATGGAGATGGGGGTGTACCTGCAATAAATAACAAAAAATTACCATCCTTCACTCACCCCAATCAAATATCTCATGTAGGTGAAGGTCTTCTCAGTGAAAGCCTTGGTAAAAATATCAGCAGTTTGCTAGGTGGATGGGCAATACTGTAGTGAGATCACCTTGTCATGCACTAAGCCTCGAATATAATGCATGTGTATATCTCAATATGTTTTTTTATTTGTCTTTGAACTATATTAGTAGATTTTTTTATGGCCCTTTTATTTTCCACCCAAATTTTGGTTGGAGAATCAATTGTGACACCAAATTCCCAGATAATTCCTTGCAACCAAACACACTGTGTAACAGCATTAACTGTTTCCCTAT
This sequence comes from Pseudotsuga menziesii, assembly GCA_001517045.1. Lineage (NCBI taxonomy): Eukaryota > Viridiplantae > Streptophyta > Pinopsida > Pinales > Pinaceae > Pseudotsuga > Pseudotsuga menziesii. Next base: position 121,405 of record LPNX011141601.1, on the reverse strand, counting down.
ACTTGAACTTTGCTGATGAAAGTGAAATAGTATGTTGTTTCTTACTTGACCAGAAAATGGGACCTTCATCAAAAATCAAAACAAAACCTGAATTTGACTTCATGTCAGTACGATCTCCAGCCCAATCTGAATCAGAAAATATAGCTAGTTGAAGTGAGGAACTAGATGTGTTGTGCACCCCGAACTTCTTGGTTCCCTGGACATAATGAAGAATTAATTATTCTTCTCTCCAATGGAGCTGATGTGGCTGGTGCATATTTATTTATACATCACTTACAGCATAAGACAAATCAGGTCTTGTGTGAGTGAGGTAGAACAATCTTCCCACTAGTTTCCTGCAGAGTGTGAAATCTACCAATGGAGAGTTGCCAAATTCATGCATTTTAATACTAGAAAGAAAGGGAGACTTGGATACCTTACACTCAGCCATGTTAAAATTTTTTATCAGGTCTGAATCATACTATGGTTGACACATCTTTATGCCCCTTTCATTTTTCTCAATTTCCAATCCCAAAAATTGCCTTAGAAATCCTAGGTCGATCATGGAAAATTGTTGCAGCTACCTGTGGAGCCTAGGAAGACTAGATAAAAAACTAGAGTAGATTCCTTTGCAAGTGATAGTTCTATTGCTAAGAACTGTTATATGTTGGTTGGGACTTATCCTCAATCATATCAACAAGCTTGTAATGACCCAAGATGGAGATCAGCAATGGAAGAAGAATTCCAGTCCCTCTAAGAGAACAATACATGGGAATTGGTTCCCCTTCCTCCCAAGAGGAAAGTTGTTCACTGCAAATGGATTTTCTGAACCAAACTTGCTGCTGATTGTTATGATCTAAAACATAAGGAAATATTAGTTTCTAAGGGCTATTCTCAGGTCCATGGTGTTGATTACACAAAGACCTTTGAACCGGTTGCAAAGATGGACTCAATTGGACTAGTTCTAGCGCTGGCAGCTAGTAAAGGTTGGGAAGTTCACCACATGGATGTTAAGAGTGATTTCTCACATGGTGAGATATAGGAAGAAACATATATGCTGTAGCCTAAAATTTTTTGTTGCTGCCTTTCTTACACCTTGGGGGAGCGTGGATGAAATATTCAAGCCACTTGGTGTGTCCTTGGGAGAAAGTCTCAAGTCAAGGCTGTCACCTTGTTCTTGACTCCTTCCTTTAGGCTTAAATCCTAAAAAATCCAAGGGGGGTAGACCCTATTAAGTTACTACAAAAAAATTATTTAGTATGGTGAAGTTAAACTGAATGAATTACTTAGGAGTTTGAAATTTAACCATAAACAACCATAGATGACAAGATAAAAAATGAGCACATGAAAGGACAATGCTAAGACACAACATATATATATATATATATATATTGTTATATTGTTATATTTTCAACATTAAGCTAGCATTATTAGGATATTTAACTGAGAGAATAACAAGCACAACAATCAAACACAAGAGACAATGAACACAGTGTTTTTCCTTGGGGAAACCATAAATGGAGAAAACCCTGCAAATTCCTCAGAGATAGAATCAACACAAAAATAGAAAATCCCAAAACAGTAAGTGATCTCCTAATAGCAGTAACCTTCTTCTTATCTAGCCCCAGTGTATTATCCTTCCTCAACTATGCACTACACTTTAGTGTGTATGAGATGTGTGTTAAATAGAGAAGTCACTTCTCTATTTATATTGCTTCCTGGCATGACTAAAACCCTACTAGGGCCGACTTCACTAGGTGAGTCTAATAACCCTAGTGCCCTAAAACTGCGGGGAATTTAACCCTTAGAAAATATGAGGGTTACCTATAATGACTTGTTTACATTATAGATCCTCCCAATCAGAACATCAGGGCATGACATCATGACTCAATTACATTACAAACACATCCTGGAATAAACATTGGGTTACAAGACATAAGATACATAGATGAATACATTTCGAAGTTACAAATACATCAACACTCCCTCTTAACTAGGAAGGTATTCTTTCGACAGAATTTTCAGCACTAGTCTTCTTCTCTGTATTGACTAGATCATCTCGTCATCTTCATCTTCAATTCATCTTCATCTTCAAGTCTTCTTCATCTTCAATTCTACTTCACCTTTGAGTCTTCTTCATCTTCAAGTCTTCAAGTCATCTTCTACTTCAAGTCTTTCTTCATCACAGGATCTACATCATCACGAATATTGGATCATCATCACATCTGGATCATCACTTGATCTAGATCATCACCAAGTCTGGATCGTCACTTGATCTGGATCATCATCAAGTCTGGATCATCATCACAGCTAGATCGTCATTTGATCTAGATCGTCATCAAGTCTGGATCATCATCACATCTGGATCATCACTTGATCCGGATTGTCATCAAGTCTAGATCATCATCACATGCTATCTCAGAATGGTGCTATCTCAATTCTTCTCATCAAAAGAATTTCTACAGAGATAATCCTATAGGCCTACCCTTCATGTAGGTCTTCATCAGTGCTTATATCTGACACTTAAGTCAGAATGGCCTACCCAACTCTTACATCTAACCTCATATTGTCATAAAGGCATGCCCAACACTCACATCTGACCTCATCTTGTCAGAAAGGCCTAGCACTCACATCTGACCATCTGTAAACACATCGCGCCAGAATGGCTCAGCACTTATATCCAATCATGTGCAAGCACATCGCATTAGAGAGGCTCTGCACTTACATTTGACCCCATCTTGTCAGAAAGGCACAACACTCACATTTGACCATGTGTAAACACATCACGCCAGAATCGTTCAACACTTATATCCGACCTCATCCTATCAGAAAGGTTCTGCACTTACATTCAACCATGTGTAAACACATTGCATTGAAAAGGCATGCACTCACATATGATCATGAAGGAACTAATCCTACCATCGCATCAGAATGGAATCAAGTCCCAGACTGAGCTACCTGGTAACCTAACCAGGTGCCTCCGTTCTCCCATAGAATGGTAGTTTCCCTTACATATGACCTACTCGTCAAAATGGCCAACACTCACATCTGACATGGGAGGAACTTAATCCTTTAGCCATGACAGAATTGTTCAGCCCTTACATCTGATCAAGTTGGAACACATCCCTCTCTCACATCAGAATGGCTTCTCAGTCCTAGACTGAGTTTTCTTGGCAACTGACAAGGCACCTCCATTGCCAGAATGACAATAGCACTCATATCTGACATGGAAGGAACATAAATACTCTCACCATGATAGAATGGCTTAGCCCTTACATCTGCCCATGGAAGGAACTTAATCCTCTCCCATGTCAGAATGGCTCACAGACTCATCACTTCCCTTTGGAGGGAACCTCGATCTAGAGAAAACCAAGCTTCTCCCTGAAGTACTCAAACTTCACCCTAGCCAATGGCTTCATCAACACATTAGCTATCTAATTTTTCATTGCAACATACTGGAGCTTCACTGATCCCCTCTACACCATATCCATGATATAGTGATACTTGATCTTGATATGCTTTGACTTGTCATGGAACACTGGATTCTCCAACAACTTCACACAACTCTGTTTGTCACAATGTATACAAGTAGCATCCAACTGGAGATTAAATAAATCAGATAGTAGCTTCCTCAACCATACTGCCTCACAACTAGCTGAAACAAATTTCGACATACTCTGCTTCAGTTGTACTCAATGCCACATAGGATTGCTTCATGCTAAACCAAGATATCACATCTGATCCCATACTAAAGCAACACCATGAAGTACTCTTCATATAGATGGCACCACCTGCCCAATCTGAATCAACATAACCCTCTAGGTTAATCTTCTGATTTGACTCATACTTGAGCCCATAATCAACTATACCCCTTAGGTACCTCAGAATATGCTTTCCAGCAATCAAGTGAACATTTCTTGGATTTGTCAAGAACTGGCTTAAGGCGTTCACAGCAAAGAAAATGTATAGTCTCATGTTTGTCAGGTACATCAAGGACCCAATCATCTGATGATACATTGTAGCATCAACCGACTCTGATGAAGCATTGCTTAGTAGCTTCAGGTTCGATGCCATTGGTGTGTCCATGGCTTTGCAGTCCATCATCCCAAACATCTTCAGGATCTCTATTGCATACTTCCCTTATCTAAGGGAGATTCCATCTACACTCTGCCACACCTCCACACCTAGAAAATAATGCATCATACCCAAGTCCTTCATTTCAAACTCGACAGTAAGATTTCTCTTCATATTAGCAATCAACCCATCCATACCTGTCACAAACAAATCATCTACATATAGTAGAAGCATCATTGGGTTGTCATATTTAACCTTATAGAAAAGGTTGGAATCTGCTTTACTTTTGGTAAAGCCCAAACTGGATAGAAAGCTGTCAATTTTGTCGTACCAAGTCTTGGGTGTGTGTTTCAAACTGTACATGGATTTCTTCAATCTACACACATGAGACTCTCTGTCATGTGTCTCAAAACTGAGTGGTTGTTCTACATACAATTCCTCTTCTACTACACCATTCAAGATAGCAGTCTTGACATCCATCTGGTGTATCTTCCATTTCATCACTGCAGCCAGAGAAAGTATTGATCTGATGGAAGTGTATCTGGCTACAGGTGCAGAAATCTCTTCATAATCTATTCCTCCTTTCTGAGAGAAACCTCGAGCCACAAATCTTTCTTTATATTTTTCAATGCTACCATCTGCAGCATGTTTGATCTTGTAGATCCATTTGGAAGTCACAACTGACTTCCCTTCTGGTCTTGGGAAAACATCCCAAACATCATTCTTCATGATCGATTGGTACTCTTCGATCATAGCATCCTTCCATTCTTTCCATTTTTCTACTTCTTCATAACCGGAAGGTTATTTATCATTGAAATCACATAGTAAAGCTACATACCCGGATCAGGATTTGGTCCTCTTTATTTCTTTGTGATTCTCTTCTAGAGCCCCAGGCAGGTTTCCTCTTATGAGGATTCTTCTCCAGAGGTGGATGTATAGGTCTTTGTGGTTCTTCAAATTCTTGATCTTCTTCTTGATTTTCTTCGTTCATGGTTGTATCATGAATTCTGGGTTCTTCTGCTTCTTCAGTTTCTTCAGTAGGTCTCTTTCTGGATTTGTTGTAAGTTGTTTCTTCATAAAATGTCACATCCCTGCTGATGTCAATCTTCTTGTGTCCTAGGAAATATATGATGTAAGTCTTTTATCTTTCAGAGTATCCCACAAATGTACCCTTCTTTCCTGAAGGATCTAATTTTTTTCTCTTCTCTTTTGGAATGTGTATGTACTCAGGACAGCTGAATATTCTAAGATGGCCGACTTCTGGTTTCTTGTTGGAGAAGACTTCTTCAGGATTCTTGTTCTCGAGTAATCTATGTGGAGTATGGTTCTGTACATACATCGTTGTTTTGGTATCTTCTGCCCAAATATGCATAGGAAGATCTTGATCATGAAGCATTTCTCTTGCAGCTTCTATGATAGTTCTATTCTTCCTTTCTGCAATCCCATTCTATTGTGGATTATAAGGAGTGGAAAAATCCCTCTTAATCCCTGAGTCTTTACATAGCTCTTTGAATTCATTTGAAGTGAATTCTCTACCATTCTCTGATCGAAAGGTCTTGATCTTATTTTTTGTGTGATTCTTGGTCAAGGCTTTGAATTCCTTAAAATTGCTAAATACTTCGTCTTTGTTCTTCATGAAGTAAACCCATGTCTTCCTAGAAAAATCATCAATGAAAGAAACATAGTATACATACCCTCTTAGTGAGCTTGATGACATAGGACCGCATACATCGGAGTGGATGATTTTTTAGATTCATTTTGCTTTGCTTTTTCTCCTTGGAAATGTATTCTTTCTGTTCTTTTCTTTCACACATCCTTTGTAGACCCCATCATGTTTTGCTTGTATTTCTAGAAGACCTTCAACAGCTTTTCTTGCAAGAGGTAGTGCTCTATAATGCACATGTGTAAGCCTTCTATGCCAAAGTTCCTTTGGCTCTACTATGTCATGGACCAAGGCTTCCTTTGGATGGCCCTTTAATTTGTACAAACCTCCTTCTTTCTCACCAATCACTATTGCATCATCAATAGTCTTTCCTTTTGTCCACATGATGACTTGACTATCTATGAATGCAACCCTCATTCCTTTTGCATCTAATGCCAATATGGAGAGGAGGTTCTTCTTGAGGCCTGGCACAAATAATACTTCCTTCATAGTCATAGACTTTCCAGAGTCTAGCTTATAGGAATATTCCCCACTACCCTTTATTGGATATTGGTAGTCATCTCCTAGCTTCACCTTGTGAGGTGATTCATGTTCTGAAAGTCTGACAAAGGATTCCTTGAATCCAATCATATGTTTGTAAGCCCCACTATCTATAAGCCAATCATTGCTTCCATGAGTAATGTTTCCTATGAGAGCAGAAATCAAAACATATTAATCCTTGCTTGAAGAATATGCACTTTCATATCTGGTTCTCTTTGATAAAGGTTCATCATCCTCTGTAGCATGAGCATGATGTCTTATTTTGTTTCCATTCTTCTTGTGAGAGCTACTTTTTCTCTTAGGACAATCTCTACCAAAGTTTCCTCTTTCATCACATGTATAGAAAATGAACTTATACTTATATCTAGGCCTTCTAGAGTTATTCCTTTGATGAGAGTACTTACTTCTGTTATGGCTGGATCTGGGTTTCTTGGATTGTACTATGAGAGCTTTATCTTCACTTCCCATCTTCTCTTCTTGAGCTGATATCTAATCTTCTTCTTGAGAACATTATTCCCATAGTCTGTTGAACTTGACTAACTTCTTTCTAGCACAGATCCCTTGAATGAAGGAGTCCCATGTCCTAGGGAGACCATTTAAGGTGGTCATCATAATTTATACATTGTCCACTTCTTCATCTACTACTTCTAATTGTTCTTTGATATTAGAAACCCTTGAAATGTAAGACTGGATGGTCTCTTCATTCTGGATCTTCACATTCTTTAGTTGATTCCTCAGAGTCATCTTCCAATTTATGTTCTTCCCTTCAAACAATTTGGTCAGGGCATCAAACATAGATTTAGGTGTCTTGAGAGAGGACACCTATGGGATAAGGTGATCCTTGAGAGAATCAGCCATGATTCTCTTTTCCATAACCAACTTATTCTTATGCAAGGCCTTAGCGTCATCTCCATTTGTAACGGGAACCTCCTCATTGATGTAGGAGTCCAACTCATTCTCTTCCAAGACCACGAAGATCCTATACTTCCAGGCTAGGAAGTTATTAGGTCCCTCAATATTTTCATCAAGCTTGGTATGATGAGACATCTTAACTGAGAAACTCAAATGGAAACACAAAACATTTAGATGTTACTAGGTCAAGATGTCAGATATGGATTTGGAACTGAAATCCTATAGTACTGGTTGAGAACCAAATTATGGTTTTGCTTTTCCAAAGTTCTGTCCAACCAAATGCTTTGAAATTGATCCCTAACTTTGATTTTGGAGAGGAAATCAATCCAGGCCTGGGCTCACTAAAAAATTCCTCTTCTTTGAAAAGCCCTAAATTCTGGCAGCAATGCTGGGTCCAAAACTGAAAAACCTCAGAATTGGATTCTACTATGACAAAAAGATGCACCCTAAGGAGAAGAGTTATTCCACCTTATTTTTGCTGAAAATCTGTGGAGGAAGATCCACAAACTAGTAATCCCTAGTTCCCACAGCTGCACAGTGTCTTCTTCTCAGGTTAGCTCTGATACGATGTTAGATTTTCAACCTTAAGCGCGCATTATTAGGATCTTTAACTGAGATAATAACAAGCACATCAATCAAACATAAGAGACAATGAACATAGTGTTTTTCCTCAGGGAAACCATAAATGGAAAAAACCTTGCAACTTCCTCAGAGATAGAATCATCACCAAAATAGAAAAGCCCAAAACAGTAAGTGATCTCCCGACAACAGTAACCTTCTTCTTATCTATCCCCAGTGTATTCTCCTTCCTCATTTATGCACTACACTTGAGTGTGTATGAGATGTGTGTTAAATAAAGAAGTCAGTTCTCTATTTATACTACTTCTCGGCATGACTAAAACCCTACTAGGGTTGACTTCACTAGGTGATTCTAATAACCCTAGTGCCCAATAACCCTAGTGCCCTGGAATTGCAGGGACTTTAACCCTTAGACAATAGGAGGGTTACCCACAATGACTTGACATAACTTGTTTACATTATAGATCCTCCCGATTGGAACATCAAGGCATGACATCATGACTCAATTACATTATAGACACATCCCGAAATAAACATCGGGTTACAAGATATAAGATACATAGATGAATACATTCTGAAGTTACAAATACATCAACATATATATATAGAAAGAAAATAGCTAGTTCCTTAAAATGGAGTCATAAAATAACCAATGTACTTGCATGTGCTTGGAGTGAATGTTTTGTGATTGCCTCTTGGTACGTTTTAAGTTAATGTGAAATATGAATAAATTAAATTAGGCAAGGGGGGCACTCCAGATATACCCGAGGGTACTTGGATTATGTCCAAAAATGAACCTTCACGAATACCCACAAAGAATATGTCAGCTAAATGGAGTCTCTTAGGCTATTTTTCATAATACACCTGAAGGTGTAATAGAAATCAGTGCCCTGAGGTCACTTTTCAGGAGTTCCTGCTTCCTTTGGGTATTTTGCCACCATTTATGGTTTAATCGAGGGGTTGGATTTTATCCTGATGGTGGTTGATTGGGGAAAGTGAATACTAATTAAAATAGTCACTAAAATTTATTTTCATGTATCTTTACTGATCAGATCAAATGCATCCAAGTGTATAGCATACACACCAGAGTCTTGTAAATTTTAGTGAGTTTTAAAGGGTGTGTTTTCTTAGAAAAAAAAACCCTCCAGGAACCTCTTTCGGTCCAAGTGGAATTAAATTGGGGAATCAAGGAGGGGGTTTATTTCAAAAAAATTAATTACAAAAAATAAAATGTAAGAGGAAAATAAAAGAATCAAACCGCCTGTTATTCTAATTATTCCTACCACGCATCTCTTTCCCCTTACGGGTCAATAGAGAAGTTGTGGGGTAAGTATTCAAGTTACTTTGATACTGAAATATGGAATAGATGATAAACTAATAAAAGCATGTTATTTTTCATGAATGAAACTAAACTAGAGAAAACAAAATAAGACAATGCAAAAAAAATGATAAAAAGGCATGAATCCCCCTAGGGGGGATAGGGAATGGGATCGAAAAAGCCTATTTGGAGAAAAATTTTATTATCTGCTGTTACAATATTAGTAAAATTATCTGAATCCTCTTGGTTATTATATAGGATGAAGCCAATATCTTACAACTTTCCCAAAATTTTAAAAATACAATCAAAAGGGAGACCCATGGGCGGATTTGGACGATCCCAAAGCCACCTTCGAACACCAGCTTCTCCTCTTTTTGTTATGCCTTCTAAAATACATCCAAAATGTTAGAATGAAGTATTCCCAAAATCACTTTGAAAGTACCTTTGGGTCAGCCTACTTTAAACCAAACAAAACTAAGTTAAAACTAGCTAAAACGATGAAAAAGGAACCAAAGAAAGAAAGCCTTCCTTGCGATATTGGATTGCTATTTGGGAAGCATGCAACCTATGGATTCTCTTTAAATTGCCATGCAAAATGGACGATTTCCCTAAACTAGATCTAGAATGTTTATGAAACTTTTTAGGAATGAGATCTAGATTATGAGCCTTGAAAAAACATATATATGTAAGTTTTAATTTAATCTAATAGATATAAATGATATCAAATATTCTAAACATAGTAACTAGGTAAGATATTTGATTTTTGAAGGAGCAAGAGAGAGAAAGAGTGCTGGAAGCCTAGGAATGTTGGGCTTTAGAGTCTGCTTTGGTGGAACACCGAGGGACGATGTCCACCAAAATATCTTGAAGATGATGAAGATGCAAACCAGATCAACCTCTTCAACAAGTGATATCACCTATGACTTATAAATCCTTGCACAAACAGATGGTTAAAACATAGGTGCTGCTAGAAAAAGATAATTGGAAAGCATGCAATTAAACTTAAAATACATGCAACTCCAATAGATATGAGACAAGCAAATAGTAAGAGCATAAATCAAACTAGAATAAAATCTTACCCTAACAGGAGGGATCTCTCTCCTTCAAGGCCAACAATTAACCAGCAAAAGAAAAGATAAATAACACAGATTATACCTCATAAGCACTTGACAATCACCATCCATAGATGAAGAGCATTACACCATAGATCTTTCCTCCAAAGCTTCTTTACTCCAAAATAGTAAACAATACAATACAATAGCAACAACTTCTCAATCCATCTCTAACTATCTTGGAAGAAGAATACTGAGCTTTATTTATAACAATAACAGGAGATCTAGCCCAGGGGGGACGCAATTCCCAAGAAGAGAGAGACTGCAGTTGCATGTGGAGTGAATCTAGGATTTATTTATCTCTAACTAAGCCTGATCCGTGTCTCACTGAGTGCAACTATCAATCGGAGAGTTGATCTATATAACACCTCAACTTGTTGACTGAAGCATCCACCAAAACTCATCCAGATGAGCCCACACGTGTGGAGGAGAGAGGGAAAACAAAATTTCCAAGATTGCATGTTGTGGTGCACTCCCAGATCAGCCCTGATCACCTCCTTCAGTCAAGGAATTGTCAGATCCAGTCAATCCCAATCCAATGAGATTGATTTCAGTCAAATTGGAGCAAATCCCAATGATTTAGGATTTGGGCTTTTCTCCATTATTTAATTAATTTATCAATTAAATAATCAATATTTGATTTTTTGTGATTTTTGACCCGAGTGATGAACAAATCACTCAAAACTTAGAAAAAGTGGGTCTATGGGTTTACATGGTTCTCTTAGCTTGAAATTGAGCACCCCCATGACTGAAACTAATTATTGAGCCCACTTTTATTACAAAACCAATTTTTGCAATTAGACTATTAAAAACTAGCCTCAGTTTTGTGGAAAATTAAAATTTAAAAAAATTAAAAACCTAGGGGGACTTAGACATGTTCATATGACTCGACCATGATGCCTAGCATGTTTATACATTGACACATATACTCTAATAACCTCAATAGGCCTAAATGCCAAGCCGAATACCCCAAATTTGAAGGTATTGAGTGAAAAACTCAGAAATTATAAGTCGTTTATTCAACAACCAATAATAACCAAGGGAAAAAACATCCTGGGATGATTGGATTGAGAAATAAAGTCTAAGATACTGAGTCTTTTACAGACACTATCATGCTATAACATTTTATTACAACTCCCCTATGGGGTATGAACATGTCATAAAGTACAACAAGCACTTCCAAGAAGCAATTCTAAAGGTCTTTTGAAGTCCGAACAAATCATCTTTCTCCGGTTCACCAGGCTCACTTGATAAAAAAACACTAAGTATAACTTAGGTGGTAACATCTAGCTCCAACTGCAGTACATGTGCTCGATCTGGTCATAGGACAAGGAGAGGATACAAGAACACCAGAATCTCTAGTTTATAAACTCTGTAAAAACATCTTAACTTGACAAAAAAACCTCAGTAGCACAAGCTTTATATAAAAACCAAATGAACCATTAAGCTGATTTATTTAAACAAAATAAATGTAACTAACTAATGAAATTTTATTATTATTATAGCTAAGTACAAAACATAAATGTAGAAAGGAAATGCTCTCTTTTAGGACCTTATTTTCCTACTCTAAGCATTATATAAAAAGGTTAGGTGTAATAAAATATCCAATGTAACCACCTAAGAATTTTATTAACATAAAAATTATTTTCCTTGTCTTTGGTTACCAACCAAAGTAAGGACACTTTATTTAGAAAATGCAAACCTGTGTCATGATCTGGAAAGGATGGGATGGATGGGAAATCATAGGCATGAATAATGTTGTCAAACTTCCTCCCAAACTGGTAAGTGCTTGCATAGGCTTCTTCTATCCATGACTGGATAGGGTTGATGTACAAATCAGAATAATGAGGAATATTGACTACACCATCATACTGATCATCAAGGCTTACCAAATGATAACTCACTATATAAGTCCCACGCGGCTCAAAATCATAAGGAAACTCTATATGTGAAGATGATAGTTGAGACTAATATTCAGGCTAACTGCATCACATCTATCTTTTCACAACACTACTTATCAATGTCTTCATTATTGATTGTTGGTTCTCATAGGGAAGACCCGAGTTTCCTTTAATGTACCAACAAAACCCCTAGCTCACTGGCCCTTTTAATGACAGACCGCAGAGCGGCCTGAAGTCTCACCCGAAGTGATTTTAAATGGGGTGGCTGAAGACTCAGGTGTCTTCAACCAGGTTCTGTAGCATCCTATGGTCTCGTGACTCTTCTTAGCCAGCGGGATCTCTCTGCGGAACTGATCTCTCCTTCTAGTTGGCGCTGATAGGGAGCGGACTCTTATCGCATCACATCTTCTCTGGTGATGTGCAGACTTACTCTTCTACTAAGCTCCTTCCCTGCAATATCTCACACCGCAGCTCCCCAGACGATGTGATATCACCTTTATATTCTATAATGTGTCCTGTAATGAGGCTCAATATGCATAATAGTTCTCAAGGTCCTGCGACCTCCTTCCTGGGTCTACTGACTCTGATGACCTTCACAAGAGATTTAAACCACTTCACTTAGACCTCTACAGTTTAACACGCTAACATCAACTACGCTGAACTCATGAAACTCATATACCTGAGTCACTTAACACTGTAACTGTCAAACTGTTATGAACTAAGCACTGATAACTCATATACAGGCTACTTGATACCCTCAACTTGCGTCTAACCCTCTATGTGCTATAACTGAAGCATAACATACATACGTCCATCAACTGATAAGCAATATTCAAGTAACAGATAACAAATAACACATAAGTAAAGCACACACACATGAAATAGTCGCACAACACACGGCTTTTACATGGTTCACCTCCAGGGGGGAAGCTACATCCACGGGAACTGGTTTTTATATTATATCTTGAGAGAGTAAACACAGTTCTGCTGCAACCTGATATGCAGCCTTGAGATATTCTGGGAAATTCCTCGCACACAACCGGGAGCCCTTCTCTCTTAGATCTCTTCTCTTATATTGCCTTCTCTTACAATATACTCTTCCTCTCTCTCTCTCTCTCTCAATCCCTGTGGATCTTTCAATCCCTGCGGATTGTTACATACATTCTCAAGGAGCCAGCTACTAGTTATAGTAAGATAATACAGGTGGATTAACAGGACCAGAGCTCGACTCTTATAATACTGAGACTATAGAGACACTTGGCTAGCTAATTGACCAACTTTCTAAGCAGCTACCCAATTGTCTACTAAGTGACCAATTGTATAAGAAGCTACCCAATTGTCTACTAACTGGCCTACTATCTAACCTTTTACAATACAAAATACATGCTTATATAGGCAGCCTGAAGGTCTCGCCATTACAAAATGGTGGGCCTTTCCCAACAGTAACCCAAAAACCCTAACTATGACAGTCGGTGCATCTATACTGTGGCTTTCGCTTACCTTCACACCACAGCTTTCTACAGTCTTCCATGCTTTCCGACACTGATCGTGGGTATGGGCACTGCTTCCTACTGTCCTTTGTCTTCAATACCTCGGCCCGTTGCTCCTTTTCCTTTATGAGGGTAGCTAATTCACCACTGCCTTAAGTGCAGTGGTTGAGCTCTCTCTTCTTAGCCGCTCAGGTAATATCTTCTTTGACTTTCCCATCCCGATGTAGCAGCTTTTCCTATAGAAGCGGGACCCTGCTCCAACCTTCCCCTAACACTTACTTTTGGCTCGTCCCTGAGCCACTAACAGCTGGCTTCTCCTGCTGTAGCTTCTCCTTGGCTTCCTTTGAAGTCCTTGTGAATCTCTCTCGAAGTCTTATGACTTCATTGTTCATAGCTTCGACACACTCTTGTGCCATTTCAAGCATAGCTTAACAAATGCTGGAGTCTTCTGTATCATCCATTTCACTCTTACTTGTAGTGAACTCGTTAACCTTCTGCTCAACCACATCGACCAGCTCTACGATTTGTTCCTGATATGGTTGAAGGAGGTTATTAAACTGTATCTCTTTTGCTCTTAACCGCTGCACTACCTGTTGCAAATGGTTCATCTAGGATAGACCTGTTGACGGCATTAATTGCATGGACAAGACAATACCCGTCATTTCGATCCTCATTAATTGCTGAAATCCGATCAAATTTCCCTCGAAACTTGTTTATAGGCACTGGTCTCGAGCAAGATTTAGCAAATTTGGAAAAATCATTATACTGTTGCCAAATCTAGGGTAACGTATACTGGTCATGTTTGTATTAACTGCTTGTCAGAAGGCAAAGTGATTGGCCCTCTTTCTCTTTTCAAACTTGTCTATGTGGCATGGGGAGCATCGCATTGTTGCGATGTCACACTGCATCGTTCTGAACCAACCTTGCGCAACATAACCTTTTTTTTTCCCTCTGCAAGCATCCTATGACTTGCACAAAATAAACTTTCCTCATGCAATTCCTTATGCTTAGAATACTTAGAAATATTTACCTGCCAGTGTAGACTAATTACCGGTGCGATGCCTCCTTTCAACTACACTGGGCATCTATACTTATACTGGAATGAGCCCCATTCTGTCGCAAAGGTGGTCTTATGTCGATCCTCTGGATGGATTCTGATCTGGTGATAGCCTAAAAAGCCATCAGTGAAGGATTAGACCTCTCGTCCTCCCACATTGTCTAAAACTTCATCAATAAAAGGTGTCAGAAATGGGTCATGAATTGATGTGCCATTGAGTTTGAGCGGGTCGACACAAATCCTGATTTCTCCTTTGGTTTTCTTTTCCTGCATGACCATGGGACTAACCCATTCGCTCTCTTGTACAGGTTTAATGATGCCTACTGCTAGCATCTTATCGATCTCATCCTTAACTTTTTCTTTATAGCAGTGATTCAATCTGTATGGACGCTGCTTAACTGGCCTAGCATCCTCTTTCAATGTGTTGTAGCTGCAACGATTCCCCCCAAATTTCTTAAATTTTGGGCCCCTCCTCATGATTTAGTGTTGTTTATAATCATTGGATTCTTTGAATTTTTTGGTCATGCTTAGTTTTGGATGATTCTAAATATTAACTCTTGCCCTGCTTTTCAAATTTGATTGTGATGGAAATTGTTGCGGGTCACAGTTTTATTTGCTTATCGATCGGATCAAGTTTCTTTGTTTTGGGTCGTCGTTTCAGAGGTGAATCCAGTTTTTTTCCGTTGTTAAATTTTGAGAACTGTCCAAAACACTTAAATCATTTTTATACATCGGGCATCGAAAATATGTTTGATCGGAGGCCATTACCTTTGCGCTTCCACCATTGCGGCTCTCAAAGCAACTCAGCTCCTGAAGTCCAAAACGCACCACCAGTCAATGCGTCAGTCTTTTAGTCGCTTACCCGTAACTTTTCTTCTTCTGCCGTTGTGGCTGGGAAATCCATTTAGCATCCGATGTAAAATGTCTTCTGAATTCCGATTGAGAGTCTTCCCGCCCTCAGGTCTCGTGTCCCTAACCTTTTCTCTTCCGCCGTTGCAGCTCCCAAATCAATTTGCCACCCGAAGTGAAAAGCGCTCCGCTACCGATGCAGGTCACTGGTTCATTTTCTTTTTCCTTTCCCACCGTTGCGTCTATGTGAACCAATTGTATTTTGAAGTTATTATCATTTCGACTTCTGATTTAAAGTTTTCCCGCCAGCAGATTGGTCTACCCTTCCGACGTCAGTATTTTGAGCCGCCGAAGAGTTTCCTGCTAACCGTCATTGGTTAGGTTTGTCGAACCTGTAGGTGGACGAAGTAGTATAAGTGATGCACCTGGCCATTTATTGTGTATTAGATGCTTTAATTGATTTAATTTGACGTTTCATTTTAGCATGCAATCCCGATAAATGATGCACGATTGGTCAATTGCAGAAAAATCCAAAAGACTGCTCATATTTCCATGGCGCGAAGACACAGATGGGAGACAAGAACTCAAGGGGCGAAATGAATAGCGACAGGGACACAGATCTGAAAGGTCCAGCAGTTACCCAATTGATCATGAGCATATGAAGAAAAGGTGGAGAGAGGGATACAAAACGTTCGAGAAACCAAAAGGTCATACGTTTGGAGGGCATCCCAAGTGGTCTGCAGTTATAGTTTAAATATTTGAAAGTAGAACTTGGATAGGGGACTTTTTCCCTGGAAAAATTTGTAAACCATTTGCTTGTAAGAGGAACTATTTCATTTTACAATCAGAAACTACAACTTTTTCCTGTTGGAGAAAGCATAATGTGGAATGTATCTATGTGATTAAATGAACAATGTTGAAGGGGAACTATTTCATTTTCAGCGGTGTTTCATTAACTGTGAGAGTGTTTTAAATTCCTGAACCTATGTTCTTGTTTGAATGCTTTTTAGTATATATTGTGATGTTTTCCACTGTGAGTAATAAAGGTTGTTCATAAACAATTGGCTATCTGGTTGTTCAAATATCTATAATTGTTGATGTGTCTTGAAATTAGTATTAGCTATCTGTGACTTTTCATGATGCATGTACTAAATATGTTACTCACCAATGAATGATAGTTCTTCTCCCTAGGGATAGATAGTTTATTTAGTATTTATTTTCCTACATGATCTGGATGCTTGCGAGTTCTAAGACGAGAGGTAAGAGCCTGCACATCACATTGTGACTACTATTTACATCTTTATCACTCTGCATTATTAATTAGGAACATGCATTTCATAATTTAAGTCAAAATACAAAAAACTCGGTGGACCGGGCCGTAACCGGTAAAACCCTTTGTTTTGTTACTTGACCTACGGTAGCCAGACTGCAAACCAGATGGATTCCCTACACCAAACAGTCATGGGCTAGTTGGGAATGTTGACTGGGGATAATCCCTTACTATTGTTTCCTACGAATTTCCAGGCCCCAACACAATGGTTTGCATGTGACTCCCAAATCTCCTACTATTCCCTTCATCTCTGTGAAATTAGTGGAAAATAGGTCCTGATAGTCATGTAAGAGATCTGCGATGTGTCCTACTATTTCATCATCCCAATAGTCTCCAATAGAGGCAAACTTTGGTTCTATTTCTGTTCCAATATTGATCTTTGTAATCTTGATAGGGTCTGTGATAGCTGGAATCTCGAGTGTTGGTCCATCAACATTGTGAGTCACTTCTGACTCGGGAATGTTGACACTACGAGGATTCTCATCCTCATCATCTGGATCTGCTGCGAAGTTGTAACACTCAAGTGCATCTTCTAACTGGATAGCCCAATCAGACTGAACAGACACTGATTGGGTACAGTCATCAAATATCTTGGTTTTTATAACACCTAGGGCCTGATCAATGCTTGGATACTCAGATTCAAAAGTGAAAGTGAGTAGAAAGTTGTCTATCATAAGTGGCCATGTGATGGTTCCTCTGTGCAATTCTGTCTCCATGCACCAATTCCTTGGCACTGTGTCTAAAGTGTGAATGAATAGGTGAACCCATTCATCCCCTGGAATTGCTGACCAACGTTGTTCGCAAATATGAATATGTGACCTGGGGTCACTCTCTCCTGTGTATTTCTACTGTAAAAGCTCCTTGTTATTAGAAAATTTGATCGCCATCAGTCTCTTAAGATCATCCCATGATGCGATATGTTCTTTATGTGCATGCCACCATCTTGCAGGTGTGGCTTTTATTGCAAGGTCCATAGTTGTCATCCTCTGCTCTTGAGGAATTTCTTGTTTAAACTGCTGTAAAAAGTCATTGACATCTGCTAGACCATGAAACTATGCAATGTTAATACTCTCGGTGCCAATCCGATGTAGTGACTTAGTCATAAACGCACATCTGTGAGCTGAGACTTCGTAAAGTCTATTCTGCTAATTTTCTAAACCAACCTCTGAATCTGATGCGCATGAGCTGTCGCATCGCCAACTGATATTTACTTCTATGATAGGGTTGATGTAATCACTCTGATTAGCAGTCATCTGATAAAGGCTTTCCATGTTACGTGCCTCCTTCTCTGCTCGGATAGGTTCAATGTAGCGAGGACCCTAAAAAGGATCCAACGGTGCGATGACTCGGATCTGTGTATCCTCAAAGGTCATTTGTCTTTTCTTTAAGTTGATAAAAGCCATGTTATCGATTTTCGAATCAATATCTAGTAAAGCTGGATATGGTCGACTGTCACCAATGATTTCTATAACTTCAAAGTCGATAAAGCTGCGAACTCCATCGATATCGACTGGCACCTGCAGTAATCGACCCAGTGGTGATACCCATTACTGATTGGCTAAACGCATATGGATAGGCGATATGGCTAACTTAGGGCTACCCATCTGTTCCCATGTCTGCTTAGTCAGAACATTTACCTCTGATCCTAAATCTAGGATTACCTCGTCCATTTCAAATTCTCTAATTTGTGCTGTGAGTCTCATCTCTCTTCCTATTCTTGTATGTCCCATAATATTATGAACAATACGCTGCGCACTGTTCATGGAAGAAGATGGATGACACTAATCTATGATGCACTAAAGCTCTCTGATATCTTTCTCATTTCTAATGAGTTTCAAGCAACTCTGTAAGAAGGATTGTACACTTCCTGTCGACTCATCCTCTTCGCACCTTCCCGATGTGGTAGCCTACGATATCTGCACAGGACTAACGCCACAAGGTGTTTGCTGTAATACATCCCTACGAGGCAGTACCCGTGATCCCGATGCTGTAGGTTCAGTAAAGAAAGTTTTTGCTTGCTAAAACATTTCTTTGTTCTTCTGTAGGTCGAGTGGTGTTGATTTATTAGTTGCTTTGTGCACCCACTCTGGACCTGTGTTCTTTGCGTCATCCTGCGATGTGTTACTAGAAGAAGCACCGCTGTGAGTCACAATATGGACTCTTGCTTTTGGGTCTTTCTTCTCAACAGCAATAAGCTGAATGTTCTAGTTTACTACTGCCTTAGGGTCCTTAATCTTGGCTATCAAGATCGGACACTCTTCTATAATATGCTCATAGGACTTGCAATACTTACATGTCATACTAGGGTTCTGACAGTCCCTAGCATAATGTCCTACAATTCCACAATTGTAACAAGTAATAGGTCCACGGCCACGGCCAAAGCCTTCTCCATGGCCAAAGCCTCCTCCATGGCCTCATCCTCTAAATCCTCCTCCACAACCAACATGAGCTTCTTAATGTTGTGGTCCTACTGCTGGACCTGGTGTTTCTGACTGGACTCTGTATATGTCATGTTTTCTTTCTATCATAAGATCATAAGCTTGGAAATTATGTTCATCATGACCTACTGACTTATAGAAGTTACAATATAAGTTCTTAGGGGTTTGTACATACTTCTGAATTAGAGGACATTTCGGTGGTCGATGACCTCTTGTTCTGCAGAGTTCACACCATAGCCCTTTAGTCTGTAATAAGGGGTTAGGAGCCCCACATGCTAAATACTCTACAAATACTGGATAATTATCCTTAGTATGGCCCTATCCTTTACACTTTATACACCATAGTTCTTGTACAATCTCTTTTCCTTTTTTAATCTCATGCATCTGTAATGTGATATTGTCTAACTGGTTCTGTAAGTTTGTCCTTCCTGTACTGGTCTCAGCTAGAAAAGAAGCCTCTAGTTTCATTTCCATCTTCAATGCTTCATCCTACGTACGGAGTCTCTGTTTCATTAATGGAAGTCTGATGTGAGGAAGCAGTGCTGCGATGAACCATTCTTTATGCTGATCTGGCGCAAACTCAAAGGTAACCTGGTCTTTAAGAGCTTTGAATTTCTGATTAAAATCCCATACTGACTCTATAGGTAACTGTTTAATGTATTTAAGCTCTGTGATACACTGTGACTAAGACATAGGTTTCTTAAATTATTTAATCATTGCGGTCTTGACCTGTACAAGCGTTCTGGCTGGCGCTGTTGTATACTTCATATACCATGTTAAAGCTCTGTCTCTAAGTGTAGTGACCAACTGGACAAGTTTAATATTATCATCCTGGATTCCTTTAATGGTCCATACAGCTTCACATAGGAACCAATGTTGTTTCGCGTCTTCTGCCCCTGTACCCTTGAAGGTAGGTAACTTCATGTCATCCCCCATTCAGTTTCTACGTGGTGGATGCTGATTTGCTGTATTACTACCACTCGACGGTGTAGGTGTAGGTGATGTAGTGGTAGTATGTACTGTATGTGAAATACTAGATGTAGTTCCTATGGGATTACTCTGAGTCCCAGTTGTTTTCTATGGGGTATAAGGGTGGTAAGGGATACCTCCTACTGGTCTCTCTGTATTACTGTGACTCTTTTCTCTAGTGCTATCTGAACTGTTTTCAAAGAGAGACGATCTGAAATCTAATTTATATTTCTTACCACTACGTGTACATCCAATTTCATCAAAATCACTCTCAAACTCTTGTGACATTACAGTGACTTAGCTTATTCATCTGAGGATAAATCCATTACTCCTTTTTCATGCAAAAACATGTTAATGAACAAGTTTAAAGAGATTAGGTACTTACCACGATATCCTTTGAAGAAGTACCTCTCTGCTTCACTGAAACTCTTTCTTTGATCGACTGCGAACTCTGTAATGAAGCCTTCCAGCAAACTCACAAGCCAGAAGTCTATTGTCTGTGAAATGGGATTATCAACACTCTTCACGGTCTAGATCAGCTCGGGTGTCCAGACTATGTTTCTTTTCTTCTTGAATATGTTCTTATCGGTCAAATTTGATAACCAGTCATACAACTCATTTGCATAGGTCACAAAAAATATCTCATGCAGATCTGTGTAGATATGTTTTTGTAACCAGTCCTCTATACTTAGTCTAGGACTCTTGTTTTCTGTCGCAGCGAATTCTTTTTCCTTGGACCCAACCCACTGGTTGAGTTCTTCTTTAGTAGGATGCCAACAAAACATTAGCTTGTCAATGTTTTCAAAGCTGACAATGAAACCATTTGTTGCTTCTGACAGGGCAGACCCGGGTTTCCTTTAATGTACCAACAAAACCCCTAGCTCATTGGCCCTTTCGGCAACAAACTGCAGAGCGACCTGAAGTCTCACCTGAAGTTATCTTACATGGGGTGGCTGAAGACTCAGGTGTCTTCAACTGGGTTCTGTAGCATCCTATGGTCTCGCGACTCTTCTTAGCCAGTAGGATTTCTCTCTGGAAGCGATCTCTCCTTCTAGCTAGCGCTGATAGGGAGCGGACTCTTATCGCATTGCATCTTCTCTGGCGATGCGTAGACTTACTCTTCTGCTAAGTTCCTTCCCTGCAATATCTCACACCGCAGCTCCCTAGATGATGCGGTATCGCCTTTCTATTCTATAGTGTGTCCTATAATGAGGCTCAATATGCGTAACAGTTCTCAAGGTCCTGCGACCTCCTTCCTGGGTCTACTGACTCTGATGACCTTCACAAGAGAGTTAAATCACTTCACTTAGACCTCTGCAGTTTAACAAGCTAACATCAACTATGCTGAACTCACAGAACTCATATACCGGAGTCACTTAACATTGTAACTGTCAAGCTATTACGAACTAAGCACTGATAACTCATATACAGGCTGCTTGATACCCTCAACTTGCGTCTAACCCTCTATGTGCTATAAATGAAGCATAACATACATACGTCCATCAATTGATAAGCAATATTCAAGTAAAAAATAATAGATAACACATAAGTAAAGCACAAACACATGAAATAGTCGCACAACACATGGATTTTACGTGGTTCACCTCCAGGGGGGAAGCTACGTCCAAAGGAATTGGTTTTTATATTATATCTTGAGAGAGTAAACATAGTTTCACTGCAACCTGATATGCATCCTTGAGATATTATAGGAAAATCCTCGCACAAAACCGAGAGCCCTTCTCTCTTAGATCTCTTCTCTTATATTGCCTTCTCTTACAATATACTCTTCCTCCCTCTCTCTCTCTCTCAATCCCTACGGATTGTTACATACATGCTCAAGGATCTAGTTACTGGTTATAGTAAGATAATATAGGTGGATTAATAGGACCAGAGCTTGACTCTTACAATACTGAGAGTCTAGAGACACTTGGCTAGCTAATTGACCAATTGTCTAAGTAGCTACCCAATTGTCTACTAACTAACCAACTGTCTAAGCAGCTACCCAATTGTCTACTAACTGACCAACTGTCTAAGAAGCTACCCAATTGTCTACTAACTGACCAACTATATAACCTTTTACAATACAAAATACATGCTTATATAGGTGGCCTGAAGGTCTCTCCATTACAAAACTGTGGGCCTTTCCCAACAGTAACCCAAAAACCCTAACTGTGACAGTCGGCGCATCTATACTGTGGCTGCCTCTTATCGTCACACCACAGCTTTCTGCAGTCTTCCATGCTTCCTGGTGCTGATTGTGGGTATGGGTGCCACTTCCTACTATCCTTTGCCTGCAATACCTCGGCCCGTTGGTCCTTTTCCTTTATGAGGGTAGTTGAGCCCTCCTATCTTCGCCACTGCCTTAAGTGTAGTGGTTGAGATCTCTCTTCTTGGCCGCTCAGGTACTGTCTTCTTTGACTTTCCCGTCCCGATGTAGCAGTTTTTCCTGTAGCTACGGGACCCTGCTCCAACATTGATCCCTTTGTGTGGCTCTGCATGATATGACTCTGAATGATCATATAAGAGTTTTGAATGCTACTTTTCCATACTAGGATTTTCCCAGGTCTCCAGATCCATGCTTCCCTCTATGGAAGTATAGTATATTGGACTTCCAAAAATTTCTAAATAGACACTCCCCTAAATGGATATAGCATAGATGGGGTTATCAATAAAATATTCACAAAAATTCCAATAGTCATCACCGCCATCTATGCCAGATGTGATGGATTCCCCATTGCTAATATCACGTTTTGATATCAAGTTCTCTTTGTCTTCATTACTGATTCTGATATATGGATCAGACTGATCATATGGATAAACTACATGATTCTTTTCCACATCAAAATTTCCCAAGGCCGCAAGGTCCATGCTCTCTCCTTTGGATATGCCATAGACAAGAGAATCAACAAAACCATCCAAAGTTTCTGGCTCATTCTCAACATCTTTGTCGGACATAAGGGAGTCTTCATCACTTGTATCATGCTCCAAGTTATACTTGTCCTCATTTTCATACTCCTCTTCTTCAGAAAAAAGGTCACAAGGAAGTAAACCTTCCATACTGTAATCATTATATGGAGAACATGTAGGAGTCCCATCATGCACATTATGGTTTTCATGATAAGTTTCACTATAAGATTCCGCATTGGTTTCATCCTTAGGTTTGTATTGTTTAGTCGGTGACAAAGGGTAGGCATGTCCTATGATGTATACATGATCAGGCTCACTTGAAGTTATTTCCTGACTACTGACCTCGGTAAGCCCATGTTCCATGACTTCATTTGCAACACAAAAAGTGCTTTCTTGGTGGAATTGTTCACAAGGTCTACACCATTGAAGTACTTCTTCTACCATGTTAGCAGAGTTTAACTGGTTTGGAGTCCTAGGCTCTTGCTGAGGAGATTTCTTTTGATACATCTGATTTTATTTAGACTGAAAGTTCCTAGGTCCATTATTCCTTTCCATTGTAATTATTCTACTTTGCATATGATTCAATTGTGCAGAATGATTAACCATTAGTTGGTTTTGAATAGTAACCAAGTTTTTTATCATGTCCATTACCTTTTCCATGGGATCTTTAGAAGTTCCCTTTTCTTCTAATTCAATGGCTTTATCGAGTCTCTTTGTTGTAGGAAGTGTTTCCCCTAGTGTAACCTGGAATGTTGAACTTGCCTGAAGATTGCATATTCTTTTCTATTTTCTTGGCCAATTCCTGGGCAGTTTTTAGGTCGATCAAATATTTATCTCTTAAATGGTACGTTAAATCGCTGGTGAAAGCTTTGATGTAGGATATAAGGATAGAGGCATCTTTTGGCTTGATGTCTTTAGGAAGGTCCGCAACCGCACGCCTGAAATTGTTGGAGACATTTACTATCATACACACTCTTTTGGCCAAATTGGCCTAGTTAAACCACTATGCTAATTATAATTGACATTAATTGACATCAGTGGAGCATTAATGTCCATCATCCAGTCACACCAACAACTACCTACAGTCAAGGAGGCTAAGTTAGCCTTCTCCTATTGTCAAGGAGGCTAACTGGAGCACTCCGGGGGTGATCTGAGTGATATTAATGCACCTAATTGCTAACTGGTGGTTACAATCAGTTCAACCAGTTAGTTAAGGCACCTCCTCTCATTAAATATATTATTTAATGATTATTTAATATTATTTAATGATCTGGATTCAACAAGGGTGCCTCCACCAACTTATGATGATCAGTTTAGCTTCAGTTAACCTCATTGGGGTTCATTGAAGTCATGGAGCACTAGAATTTGATGGTTGCATTGCTATGACATGTGTTTGATCTCCTTCAGTTGAGATTCAGTCATTTATTGCACTCCGACTTCAGTTAGGGTTTGCTGAGTCAATTAGGGTTTTGGTCAAGTGGTTACTGAGTGTGATTGAATGGCTGACAGTCGGTTAAGACAGACTCACTCATGATTTTGAATTGCCTCCTTAGGTATTCAAATTTCTCATTGATTCAAGCTATTTCTTGACATTGGTATTGTAACTATTCATTGTTTTATTGAATATACAGAGAGGAAACCATTCTGGTCCTGATTAACACCATTTCATGAGTTATTTGTTGATTATTCTTTGATGAGATTGATGCTTTGTTCCTAGATCAATGTGCAAGAATAATATGGTATCAGAGCATACGACGAGATGAATATCTATCTTTCAAAAACAAGCTTTTTGATATATTTCTCCATGAAAAGTGAGCAATAGCTCAAAATTCCACCATTGCACCAGAAGCCAAGGCTTACCACTCAATATCCCAAGTAAAGAACTTGTTGATCAAGCTTGCTTGATTGACTATGATGGGTGTGTTGAAATCCTAGAATATGCACGCTATCCAACCTTATTTTGCACTTTCTGTTTTGATTTTCAGGTTTCTACTGGTGAAGCATTCGCTACAGCACGTCCAGATGGCCTCCTTAGCAAATCTCTTGACTCCATACAATTTCCACTCATGGAAAATTAAAATGGATATTCAATTTTGCTCCAAAGGACTTTTTAGAGTCACCATGGACACTGAAGTTGAGCCTGGATCCACCATAGAAAAATCAAGATTCTTGAACAAGAAGGATGAAGCCTTCAGTTTCTTGTGCCTCTCTATTTCCCAAGACCTTCTCTTCCATCTTATGGATTTGAAGACACCGAAAGAAATATGGGACAAATTGGAATCTCTATATAGAAAGAATGATGACTTGAGAGTTTACCAACTCAAAAATGAACTCATGTCTCTCCAACCTTCCAATTTCGAGACTCTGAATGATTTCTTTACAAAGTTCAAGCATATTGTTTTACTCTTGAAGCAATGCAATGTGGAGAAGGAGGATGATCATCTCATCCCTGCCATCCTCTCCAAACTTGGGGCTGGTTATTCAGTTTTTGTTTCTACATTCCATGCGGGGAAGCTCACAACCCCCGGATGGAAGATGCCTACACTCAATGCCTTCATTGAGTCCCTAACTAATGAACATGAAAAGCTTGTCTAGATGGGGATCATCTGATCTTCCCGTGATCAAGCCCTCCATGTCTCAGGGCCCAAAGATTTGAAGGGTAAAGGAAAGCAACAAAAAAATCAGAAAACTAAATTTGATGCTCCCAAGCCTAGAGTTGAAAACCAACAGCATGATGAATCTTTCAGTTCAAGGAAGAACAAAGAAAAAGGGCACAATGGGAAAGAAAAAGTCAAGTGTTCTTATTTCAGGAAGTTTTTTCACCTTGAACATGCCTGTATGAAGAAAAATATTGATGAATCAACCTCTCTCCTTGAGAGGAATCACATCAATCTTTTGGAGAGCTTTCGGAGGAGAGATCACCAAGATCGGGAACCACATCATGAGAAAGGTCATGCCCTCATGGAAAGCACTTCAAAGTCCAAAGCAATGCTGATTGATAGTGGATATTTGAACCACATTATGGATGAAAAATACTCCTTTTCATCCTTGCAGACTAACAAATCCATCCCCATCCACATGGGAGATGACTCCACCATCATTTCCGAAGGACAAGCTACTGTAGATCTTGAAAATGGTTTTTTCTCTAATGTTTTGTATGTACCGTCTCTAGCAGAAAATCTCCTTAGTGTCTATTAGATGACACATAAAAGAATTCCTAAGAGAGTCTCTTTCATCCCAAATTATGTTGACATAACAGAAATTGCATCCGGGAAACTCATTTCTAAAGGCCTTGCAAACCATCATGCAAAAGCCTATGAGTTCTCTCACTTTGTTACAGATGCAAAGCCCACCGCTCTGATAATTCATGGAAATGAGGTTAGTAGGATATGGCATGAGAGGTTTGGCCATATTAATTTCAAATATTTGCAGCAATTATAGAAAGAATCCATGGTTGAAGGCCTCCCGGTCATCAAGGAAACCACAGGAATTTGCAAGGGCTGTGTGATTGGAAAACACCCTGAGCACAAGTTCGATTGGGGGAAAGAAAATCGAGCTACGAGCATATTGGGGATAATACATTCTGATATCAGCAGTATGATTCCTGTCACATCCATGAATGGATAAAGGTACCTCCTTACTTTTATTGATGATTTTTCAAGGTATACATGGGTTTTCTTTCTCAAAAAGAAATCAGAAGTATGTGAAAAAATTTCTGAATTGAAGGCCTTGATCGAAAATGCCTTTGGGCTTAAGATCAAGATATTGAGATATAATAATGGAGGGGAGTATGTCAGTAATGATTTTCTGTGCATATGCTCCCAAAGTGGTATTCATGTCCAGCATTCAATTCCCTACACTCCCCAACAAGACGGAGTAGTGGAAAGGAAGAACCGATCTCTCAAGGAGATGACCACCTGCATGTTGGAGTCAAAGAAGTTTGCTGCAAATTTGTGGGCTGAAGCCATGCTTGCTACAGAATACATTCAAAATAGGGTTCCACACTCATATTTGAAAGGAAATACTCCTTTTGAAGCATACTTTGGACACAAGCTGGATGTGTCAAACCTACAGGTGTTTGGGTCCACTGCATGGGCCCGGATTCCTCTTGATAAAAGAAGGGCTTTGCAACTTGTTGAGGCCTGGAAATTCGCACATGGAAACAGTAAGGGATTCTCCCTAATCAATGTTCCCAACTAGCCCGTTGACTGTTTGGTATAGGGAATCCGTCCGGTTTATGGTCCGGCTACCGTAGGTCAAAGTAACACAAAGGTTTACCGGTTACGGCCCGGTCCACCGGAATTTGTATTTTTTGACTTAATGTATGCAATGCATATACCTATCTTAACCATGCAGGGTGATAAAAATGCAAGGAACTACACAATGTGCTGCACAGGTTCTTACCTCTCGTCTTGTGTTCACAACATCTAAACCACATATGCAACTATGAAATAAAACAACTATTAACTATCTAAACACCTAACTACCTATACCCGGGGAGCTAGAAAATGATTATTAATGAGTAATGCATTATCTCCATGTATAATAAACCAAATTACAGGTAGCTGATATTTAAGTTTACAACACATGAACTAGAATATCTTCTAACAATCAGATAGCTAACTGCTATATGAAACACAAGCATTACTCTGGGTGAATTTTCCACAAAATAAATCAGAAACCATTCAACAAGACATAGGTCACAGAGTTAGAACGATCTCACGATTTATGGACATAAGCTGAAAAATAAAGTAGTTCATCTTTCTGCCATCCATAGCATAACAATTGGGCAATTCACAGCTCTTTCTCCAACAGGAAAACTAAAATATTTTATTGCAAAAGGAAGTAGTTCTTCTTACAATAGGTCCTCCAGTCTTACTGGGAAAAATTCCCTTCATCATCTATGTCACCTACTTTTATACAAAATGCAAGAAATGGTTGGGATGCCCAAAGGGACCTTTGGGCATCCCAACCCTTGGTCTTCCTAACGTCTCCCCTTTTCCCAAAAACTTTTACAAATATTTTACAACATTAAAATGACCGAATTTTCACTAAGAGGGTCCTGCTTGACTCTCTAGAAATTTCTTCCACGCTGCAGCTTCCCTGGCGAGATCTTCAAAAGAGTTGGGCTGCAAACAAACAACTGTATGGCCTATTTCCATCTTCAGGATTTGTTCATCAATGGCTTGGATGCCTTTTACTTTGGCCTCTTCCTCTTGTTGTCTTTTCTGCAGCATTTCTGTAAATGAGTCATGATTTGGGAACTTGTGTAGCCTTTGCTCCTCTTCTACTTGACACCGGTTGTAAATGACTAAGGCTCTCCTGAAAAATTCGGTGCACAGTCCCTTTGTTTTCTGGACGGTTTTCTTGAAGTCCTCTGTAGTAGTGATAGTGAACTCCATCAAGTCATAATCTCGCTGAAGGGTTTGTCTATCTTTGTCTGGCAGTCCTGCTGGGACTTCTTCTCCTTTCTCTACCCTTGCCATCCTGGTGGTCAACACTTCGAGGATATCTTGTGACCTATCAACAAAGTAAGAAGCAGTCTCCAAGATTTCTTCTAATCGACTATCAACCTGGAGAATCTAGCATCTCTCTTCTTCTAAAACAGTTTGCAGGTGCAGCATCTTAGTTTTCTGGGCCTGAATGTGTTCTTTGATCGGCTGCAGATCAACCTGCTGTTGTTTAGCTGCTTCTAGTTTCTCTTTTAGTTCTTTAACATATGCAGTATTAGACTCATAGATAATATAATGCTGCGCTTCCAGGTCTTTTATCTTTGCCTTTAACTGCTCCTTTTCATTTTTCAAGTCCTGGATTTCTTGCTGTGCTCTTTCTAGGGCTTCTTGTGTTGTTTCCTGTGCATGTGCTGCTACCTGGATGGCGTAGATTTCGCTCTTTGTAGCCTCCATTTCTCTGAGCACATGATCATATTTCCTTTTTAGTTTATTGCCCTCCTCTCTTTCCTTTCTCAGGGTGTCCTTCAGCTGAGAAGAGGTCTTCTTGGTAGATTCTACTTCATTCATTAGTCGATCTATGTTGTCCTCTGAAGCATGTATGGCTGCCTTCCCGGCACTTATGGTGAACCTCGCATCTGCGTATGTCCCTACCATCATAGCTTTATCTAATATCATCTTGCTAGTCATTCCTTTTGCTTCTATCTTTTTCTCTGTTCTCCTCATGATTCTTTTGGTAGCCCTATCATAATAGACAGTACTGAAATCAGGGACTTCTTCCCCTTTTCCTGTACAAAAGGTACCAGCTGAATCATAGGGGTAGCAGCTTTGATGGTAGTGGGTACTTGAGGGATCTACATCTCGGGGTTTTCATCTCCCTGACTCAGCCATGATGACGCCTCGGGAGCTTGCTGTTGCGTCAACTTTATCCATTTGGCCTCCTGCTCTTGCAGTTCTTCATCTAGTTTTCTTTGGGCTTCTTCGGCTGCTTGCTTAGCAGCTTCTTCTGTTTCTCTGGCTGCTTCATTGGCTCGTTCAGCTGCTTCTTGGGCAGCTTTCCTCTTTTCTTCTTCCCCCTTTTGCATCCATTCTACAGCCTCCTCTTCCAACCTCTGAGCCTCTTCTCTTATTCTTCTGGCTGCTTCTTCAGCCTTAGCTTGTTCAGCCTTCTCTTGCTCAGATCCTTTTCCACCCTTGGTGGAGTGTTTAGGTTTGAATCTCTTGCGGGGCTCTATCATATTTGGAGCCATCCTGTAAACCGATTCATCGCTATCGAAGTGGTGGCTATATTCGTAGGTCACCTTGTGTTTCTTGCAGTGTTCTACTACTCTGCCATGCGTATCATTTCTTCGAAAAGTCATTTCTTCAAAGCGGAACCTCCCTAGTTCTTCTATGAACTCGGGTGCTTGTTTTACATTTGCGAATTTATAATTTCCTAGTTTGAATGGAAGAGGAGGATATGTAGTCTTCTTGTACTGGAACAAGAAGTGACCAACTCCATCAATGTATACTTGTCTAACTGCCTCTTTGTGTATTATATAATCTGTAGCATATTTGGGCAGTAAAAAAGGGGTCTTTGACCCTGCAAACATCCTGATATACATACCATTTTCAGTCATAAAGTAATCTCAATATTCACTAATCACCTGAATAGCGTCTTCTGACATGCAGTTACATTCTCCCCGGAAGATGAGCTTGTATA
This sequence comes from Pseudotsuga menziesii, assembly GCA_001517045.1. Taxonomy (NCBI): domain Eukaryota; kingdom Viridiplantae; phylum Streptophyta; class Pinopsida; order Pinales; family Pinaceae; genus Pseudotsuga; species Pseudotsuga menziesii. Next base: position 91,135 of record LPNX011141601.1, on the reverse strand, counting down.
ATGGCATGAGGAACTTCTCACAGACTTCTCTGTAGTGACTGTGATATAGATGAGCCCCTAGGGGTTTGTAGGCCGCATATATGGGCATTCTGTCTTTATCCCATACACAGTGGAGACCCGAGAAATGCTGGTGACATAGGATACAATCTATCAGAATCGAGCTCATATAAAACTCACATCTTTTATTGGCTTCTCCTCCCTTTGCTGCAGCTATACAAGAGGAAATACTGCTTGATACTATAATTGACCAGTTGAAGATCATGCCTTCCGTGGCTACATAGAACATCAGGGGTATCCACTCGAACTTAAACAGTCTGCCATTTACTCTCCCGAAGATCCTATTCAACATTAAAGATACGAATCTGTAAGGAGGCCTGAGACTGGCTGTGTCATATTCTTCAGTTGCCCTATGTCGGTATAGCTTACCTGGCAGGAGAATCCTCTTCATGGTTTCTACAAAATCCATCCTAAGGTTGTCCAGCCAGTCATTTGTCAGGAAAAGCTGAGGCTCCGGCAGATGGTAAGCTAAGGCCACATACCCAGGGCTAAAGGTGGCATAACCCTGGCCCTCGACATTACACATGAGCATTGAGTTGTGGCTGGTATTTGGGAGGACCCATCTCATCACTTTCGGGCATGGAAACAGCTCGGGCCTGGTGGCAATCTTCATAATGGCTAATTTTTCTATATTTGCGTAAATTGGTGCTTCCTCCAGGCCCATATCTGGGACTTCCCTATGGGAGATCATCCTGTATATGTCTCCCTATTTGTATTCGGGTTCAACCCCCAAGACACATTGGGTGTCTTCATAGATGTACTCAGTTCTTGCTTCTGTGTCTGGTGCTGGTACTTCCTCCACCGTTGGGGATTTCTTCTTCTGTCTCTTGGACATTGTAGACTCTTCCTGCAATGTGAAACATTATGATATTAAGAATTTTTAGGCTTGTGAACATTTTGCATCAGTTTTATCTTTTCTCAAGTACATCAGAGCTATAACAGGATTTAGACTTAGGCCCTTCAGGCTGAAAGATTTGAAATGGTTGAGTAATCTTTTGAGTTGTGCTATTAGCTTATATTAATGTGTAAGTAAGAAAGCAACCCTCACATGTAAGCACAACCAACCTATATCCTGACTATCTGAAACTATTAGCACAAAAACTCAGACTATTTCTGCAATATAATGAGCCATAACACTAAAAAATTTACTTCATCCAACGGTCTGTCATCAAGACTACATAATTCCCCAACATGCCATTTTCTACCAATGCAACAATATGTAGTGCAAATGCAAAACGCAAGGAGAGACTATCACTTAAACTTATACAACGTTTTAGCAAGGATAAAAATGGCAAAGCTTATGTTGTTCGCGGACACGATAATCACATTTATGCGGCCATAAACCACGGCTACCCATGACAACATTTCACATAGGGCGTTCCCACCAGTACCACCATTCATTCTACCCCCAAATCGTCAAAAAACAACAACGACGCGGCCCTAAGGTTTCGCGTGGTGGAGAACGATGAACAGTGCAACGCAGGCATAAGTTAGGGCTCGAGAAAAGGGAAAACACATAAGGGAATCGACCAGCTGGGTATCTCCATGAAAATTTCGGCGAAGACCCCATCAAAGTATTGACGGACCCCATCATTACTAGCATCAAACCAGGTGCAGGCGGCACAATGGCTGTCTGCACCTCGTCTCCCTCCACTTGCTCAAGGCGGAACCAGAACGGCCGTGATAAATAAACGAAGGTTCTACAAAGGAAAAACTCCCCCCCTTCTGACCGTAGACAACTACCCAACCGGTGAAAATAAAACGCGAGCATAATCCACCAGGGAAATAATTACGACAACCCTAGCCACGGGGAAGAAAATAATAACCATCCGGATGCAGGTAGAAAAGACAATGGGAACCCAAACCTAGTAACCCCCCACCAAAGCCAACATTATCCAATCAAAACCCTTGAAAAGCACTAGGCAAGGCTGTTACGATCCTACCTGGCAGGGATGCGAAGCTACTGTGGCGACCACGACCAAGCTTCCAATCGTCAGTTGGACACGGGTACAAGCATGGAGCTCCACCAAAATCAGGAGGTCGACAGCGCGGAGCGGGTTACGACGGCTTGGGTGCAAAAATAACGATAAAAAATCCACACATACGGCCTCGTATATATAAATATCCCACACGTGCGACGGGTTCACTCAATCGGAGCGGACCTGAAAGCTATGTCAGGCGACTAAAGCTCAGCCCTCTTTGCAACGGCGGACCTTTCTCACTACAAAGCCACCCGCAACACAAAGGAAACATCATCCACCCGCAACGGTCGGTGCAAAAAAATGACAACCAAGACTTGGAAATCACCCGCAACGGCGGGACGAAAAGAAAATCGAAAGTTGAAAAATCCCCCCGCAACATCGGTGCGACAAGAGACTGCGTAGACTGGACGGACACCCGCAACGGTGGGCTTCGACAAATCCAATCAAGAGTTCAAAGGCACCAGCAACGACGGCCCGACAACAGATCATGAGGATTCGAAACACACCCGCAACGGCGGGTTCGTCCACAAACTAACTCCCGATACACGCAAGCTTTGAAATGAAGGCTTTACAAGGTTTTGCAAACAAAACGACAAGGAGCTCAATTTAAGATGGAATTCCTTAACAATTAAATGATGAGTAACCAGTCGATTGATGGCATCCAAAAGGCGCTTCAAAATCCATAAGCTAAAATCAAAAGGGGTGAAATCAAGAAAAGGAAACTAACTAATCCAAAGTAAAAAGGGGGTCCCAAAATTTTTAGAATTTTGGGAAATTGTTGTAGATGCAACAATTGGCGACTACCTGGTGAACCCCATATCTCTGGATTAATTTTCTTTCCCAGCCTAAGACTGTTTGAATAAACTCGAACTCTTTTAGATGTTTGTATCCCTAAGTCAGCCAACTCATGCATTAAATCACTTAGAAGAAGTCTATCTTTTCGGGAAAAGGTAACACCAGTAGTGTTTCAGGTCGGAATAACTCTTTGGAGGCCAAATAAATGAGGTTCATTTTACCTGCCCTTTGGATTTTATAGCTTCAACACCACAGGATTGTAACAGAGGGTGACCGTGTTATCCTTTTGTTTTTTATTCCCATGCCATTCTGCACTTTAGTGCCTTTAGTACTTAAGTTCATTTGATATGAGTCCTTCTGCGGGCCTTTCTTACTGAATTTTAATTTAGGATCCTCTATCCCATAGTGTCCTTTTGTGTGAATGATGTATTTCATATTTCAATTCACGGACGGAGAGGATCTTGTGGCCATTTGGTACTTATGCTTTGAGATTTATGCTTTTGGAGCTTTGCTCTGATATGTCTTGTTACTTTTGGAAGAAGTGACTCTTAAGAGCTTTTAGCCCTTTTCTTAATTCATGGCATGGGATCATTTATATATGATAAACTGTCTCACTCTGCTTCCTTTCCATGGGTCTAGCGCTGTCACCCCCTTGGGTATTTAAGATGTGAAGTGGATGGAGCCCCCCAAATAGTACTTCAGACCTTTTCTCTTCTGAGTTGTTTATAGGGATTAAGTGAGTCTTCGAATGCCAGTACTGCCATTTAGGAATACAATTACTAGAAGACATTCTAAACTTTAAACACAGTCTTTTGCTCAGGATTTTAATTAATAAAGAGCCCTGATGTCCCCATTTGCATCCAAAAGTTTGCCTCTTATTCAACATCAAAGAAAATTAGCAAAACTACAAGAAAACAGCAGCATAAACAACAATAAAAAGAAAGAAAGCATTTAAGTACTAAAGCCAAGAAAGCATATAGCATTAAGAAAACAAAGCAATTTATTTATGTACAAAAGAAAACAGCAAAACAAAAATTCGCGCATTCCTAAAATTTTCAAATCTAAAGCACTAGGAATGAGCTGGATTTCAGACCTGAGTCGTCTAACCATGGTCCAGTTGTGCAGTTACCGAGATGGAACCCATATCTAAAATTCTGCAATCATTTCTTTCAGCCTGAGGGAGTTGAAGGAGCTCAGACTGAGTGTACATCACAAGGTTGGCCGCTTTTGAAGAATGATGCTCAAGTTTAAGCTCAGTAAGATAGTTTCCCAGGACAGAATCAGTAGATTCGTTTCCTTCTCTAGTAACTCAGTGACATTGTTTTTCATAAAAGGCTCTCTTAGAATCTTAATCAAGTTTGGGATGCCTTTCTGAGGTAACCACAGGTGAGACCAATCTGAAGCAAAGTACCCATTAAGCCTTGATGTCCAGTCTCGGTTTAGAATCATCCCATAACCATCAGGAATGTCTTCTACTATGATGTAAATGTAATGGCATATCCTTTTGTTTGCAGACAGCTGAATCATCATGTTCTCCATCTCTCCTACTACCTTGACACTAGTTTTGTCAAGTTGTGTGACATCCCAAAGAGTAGGATTTATCTGTCCATTGAGTTTTTTGCAAACTACCAGAGGCATAACATTCATGGACGATCCAGAATCTACCAAACAATTATGGACCTTATGACTTAAAATATCAAGAGTCACAAGGAAAGGTGGGGCGCTGGTTTTCTTTGTTTTAATCAATTCAATCTTTTCCTCCACAGGTTGGTTTGTTGTGGGCAACTCCTCTTTCAACTCGCCAGCTTTGCTTTCTTCATCATCTTCTACTGGTTTGGCCAGTTTGATGAGTGGCTCTGTGTCCTGTTTGCCATGAATATCTGTAAATGAGTCATCTTTATCCTTTATATCGGTCTGCCTCTCGCTTTTCCCCTGCAATTCTTGAACTTTTGAGAGTTTTGCGTTGTCATTGTTTGTCAATCTCTTATCTTCTGTGGTTTTACATGTATGCTGAGATTTGAGATCATTTCCTTCAGTGTTAAACAGTGAAACTCCATTCCATGAGAACATAGTATCATCCTCTTTCTTTACTATGGTCTGTTTCTTCTTTTCTTCCTCACCACTGTGCCTAGTCAATTCTGGATCCAACAATTTATTCATCACTATTGTCATTGAATGTAGCCATTGAGGACACTTCTTCTCCGAATGAGGTTGTTGATGAAAGGTACAGAAATTATCTCCTCCTATTTCTGTTATGTTTATTGATGCCACATTTGGTGGTGGGACCTGCCATTTATTATTATCTTCTTTCTTTGGATAGTATGGTTTATTGGTTTTCTGAACGTCCCTTTCTTTTTCCAATTCTACAACTTGGTTGGACAGCTTCTGAAGCACTTTCATCATCTCATGATAATCATGTGGTTGATTTACTTTAGATTTAAAAAGCAATGAGCCTCTTCTTACGGTGGTCTTCTCTTCAAATGAGTCAGGATAGTCCTCTATACTCTCACTTTCAGCCTCTACTCTCTCAGCCTCTTGATAAGTTTCTGCCAACGTTGGCTTGACTTTCATTTTAGCAAACATGGCCAACTCAGGACCTAGGGCTGAGGTATAGTACTCAATTAAAACTTTGTCTGAAGGTCTGTCCACAACAGAAAAAAAATTTAAGTACAGTGAAAATCTCTGAGTGAAACTTCGTACCTTTTCATTCTTCTCTTTTCTCAACAAACCAAGCCCTTTCATCAACGAGGCTTGTGTCTTCTGGGTTGTTTATTTATTTCTGAAAATCCTTTCAAAAGTATCCCAATCAGGAATGGAATTTATAGGTAGTCCAAAGTACCAGGATGCTGCAGATCCTTTCAGAGTATGAGGAAAAAGCCTGCACACTACGTCTTCATGCTCTCCAGCCTTTAGCCCTTCTAGTGCTAGGTAAAATCTCTGGAGGTGATCATCTACAGCGATGTTTTTTGCGGGGTCAAACTTGGGTAAAAGCTTGTCAAAGGCTTGAGGCAATTTATGCAAAGGAGGATTCAAGTTTAGAGGTGACCTAGCTCTCCATGCTGGCAAAGGGTTAGGTTGATTACCAGCCATGAGGAAAGGTAAATGAGCAACATAGGGTTTCAAAGATAGAGCCAAAATTTCAAACCTTGAGCTAGATTGAAAACTTCAAACATTTGCTGGTAGGATAGTCTCGGGAAAACAAATTCCACGGCCAGCCTTTACTGGCGGCCCTCCTTCTAGCGCCAAAAACTGTTGAGGCTTGGAAATTCGCAGGTGGAAACAGTAAGGGATTCTCCCCAATCAACATTCCCAACTAGCCCGTTGACTGTTTGGTATAGGGAATCCGTCCGGTTTATGGTCCGACTACCGTAGGTCAAAGTAACACAAAGGTTTACCAGTTACGGCCCGGTCCACAGGAATTTGTATTTTTTGACTTAATGTATGCAATGCATATACCTATCTTAACCATGCAGGGTGATAAAGATGCAAGGAACTACACAATGTGTTGCGCAGGTTCTTACCTCTCGTCTTATGTTCACAACATCTAAACCACATATGCAACTATGAAATAAAACAACTATTAACTATCTAAACACCTAACTACCTATCCTCGGGGAGCTAGAAAATGATTATTAATGAGTAATGCATTATCTCCATGTATAATAAACCAAATTACAGGTAGCTGATATTTAAGTTTACAACACATGAACCAGAATATCTTCTAACAATCAGATAGCTAACTGCTATATGAAACACAAGCATTACTCTGGGTGAATTTTCCACAAAATAAATCAGAAACCATTCAACAAGACATAGGTCACAGAGTTAGAACGATCTCACGATTTATGGACATAAGCTGAAAAATAAAGTAGTTCATCTTTCTGCCATCCATAGCATAACAATTGGGCAATTCACAGCTCTTTCTCCAACAGGCAAACTAAAATATTTTATTACAAAAGGAAGTAGTTCTTCTTACAATAGGTCCTCCAGTCTTACTGGGAAAAAGCCCCTTCATCATCTACGTCACCTACTTTTATACAAAATGCAAGAAATGGTTGGGCTGCCCAAAGGGACCTTTGGGCATCCCAACCCTTGGTCTTCCTAACATCTCCCCTTTTCCCAAAAACTTTTACAAATATTTTACAACATTAAAATGAACGACTTTTCACTAAGAGGGTCCTGCTTGACTCTCTAGAAATTTCTTCCACGCTGCAGCTTCCCTGGCGAGATATTCAAAAGAGTTGGGCTCCAATAATTGGATATTAATCTCAAACTTTTCAGCCTTTTTCTTGATGGCCTCGACCCTGGTTGCATTTAGTCTCACCTGTTCTTCTAGGAGCTACAAACAAACAGCTGTATGGCATATTTCCATCTTCAGGATTTGTTCATCAATGGCTTGGATGCCTTGTACTTTGGCCTCTTCCTCTTGTTGTCTTTTCTGCAGCATTTCTGTAAATGAGTCATGATTTGGGAACTCGTGTAGCCTTTTCTCCTCTTCTGCTTGACACCGGTTGTAAATGACTAAGGCTCTCCTGAAAAATTCGGTGCACAGTCCCTTTGTTTTCTGGACGGTTTTCTTGAAGTCCTCTGTAGTAGTGATAGTGAACTCCATCAAGTCATAATCTCGCTGAAGGGTTTGTCTATCTTTGTCTGGCAGTCCTACTGGGACTTCTTCTCCTTTCTCTACCCTTGCCATCCTGGTGGTCAACACTTCGAGGATATCTTGTGACCTATCAACAAAGTAAGAAGTAGTCTCCAGGATTTCTTCTAATCGGCTATCAACCTGGAGAATCTGGCATCTCTCTTCTTCTAGAATAGTTTGCAGGTGCAGCATCTTCGTTTTCTGGGCCTGGATGTGTTCTTTGATCGGATGCAGATCAACCTGTTGTTGTTTAGCTGCTTCTAGTTTCTCTTTTAGTTCTTTAACATATGCAGTATTAGACTCATAGATAATATAATGCTGCGCTTCCAGGTCTTTTATCTTTCCCTTTAACTGCTCCTTTTCATTTTTCAAGTGCTGGATTTCTTGCTGTGCTCTTTCCAGGGCTTCTTGTGTTGTTTCCTGTGCATGTGCTACTACCTGGATGGCGTAGATTTCTCTCTTTGTAGCCTCCATTTCTCTGAGCACATGATCATATTTCCTTTTCAGTTTATTGCCCTCCTCTCTTTCCTTTCTCAGGGTGTCCTTCAGCTAAGAAGAGGTCTTCTTGGTAGATTCTACTTCATTCATCAGTCGATCTATGTTGTCCTCTGAAGCATGTATGGCTGCCTTCCCGGCACTTATGGTGAACCTCGGATCTGCGTCTGTCCCTACCATCACAGCTTTATCTAATATCATCTTGCTAGACATTCCTTTTGCTTCTATATTTTTCTCTGTTCTCCTCATGATTCTTTTGGTAGCCCTATCATAATAGATAGTACTGAAATCAAGGACTTCTTCCCCCTTTTCCTGTACGAAAGATACCACCTGAATCATAGGGGTAGCAGCTTCGATGGTAGTGGGTACTTGAGGGATCTGTATCTCGGGGTTTTCATCTCCCTGACTCAGCCCTGATGACGTCTCGGGAGCTTGCTTTTGCGTCAAATTTATCCGTTCGGCCTCCTGCTCTTGCATTTCTTCGTCTAGCTTTCTTTGGGCTTCTTCGGCTGCTTGCTTAGTAGCTTCTTCTGTTTCTCTGGCTGCTTCATTGGCTCGTTCAGCTGCTTCTTGGGCAGCTTTCCTCTTTTCTTCTTCTCCCTTTTGCATCCATTCTGCAGCCTCCTCTTCCAACCTCTAAGCCTCTTCTCTTATTCTTCTGGCTACTTCTTCATCCTTAGCTCGTTCAGCCTTCTCTTGCTCAGATCCTTTTCCACCCTTGGTGGAGTTTTTAGGTTTGAATCTCTTGCGGAGCTCTTTCTTATTTGGAGCCATCCTGTAAACCGATTCATCACTATCAAAGTGGTGGCTATATTTGTAGGTCACCTTGTGTTTCTTGCAGTGTTCTGCTACTCTGCCATGTGTATCATTTCTCTGAAAAGTCATTTCGCCAAAGCGGAACCTCCCTAGTTCTTCTATGAAATCGGGCGCTTGTTTTACATTTGCGAATTTATAATTTCCCAGTTTGAATGGAAGAGGAGGATATGTAGTCTTCTTGTACTGGAACAAGAAGTGACCAACTCCATCAATGTATACTTGTCTAACTGCCTCTTTGTGTATTATATAATCTGTAGCATATTTGGGCAGTAAAAAAGGGGTCTTTGACCCTCCAAACATCCTGATATACATACCATTTTCAGTCATAAAGTAATCTCCATATTCACTAATGACCTGCATAGCGTCTTCTGGCATGCAGTTACATTCTCCCCGGAAGATGAGCTTGTATAATGGCATGAGGAACTGCTCACAGACTTCTCTATAGTGACTGTGATATAGATGAGCCCCTAGGGGTTTGTAGGCAGCATATACGGGCATTCTATCTTTATCCCATACACAGTGGAGACCCGGGAAAGGCTGGTGACATAGGATACAATCTATCAGAATCGAGCTCATATAAAACTCACATCTTTTATTGGATTCTCCTCCCTTTGCTGCAGCTATACAAGAGGAAAGAATGCTTGATACTATACTTGACCAGTTGAAGATCGTGCCTTCCGTGGCTACATAGAACATCAGGGGTATCCACTCGAACTTAAACAGTCTGCCATATGCTCTCCCGAAGATCCTATTCAACATTAAAGCTACGAATCTATAAGGAGGCCTGAGACTGGCTGTGTCATATTCTTCAGTTTCCCTATGTCGGTATAGCTTACCTGGCAGGAGCATCCTCTTCATGGTTTCTACAAAATCCATCCTAAGGTTGTCCAGCCAGTCATTTGTCAGGAAAAGCTGAGGCTCCGGCAGATGGTAAGGTAAGGCCACATACCCAGGGCTAAAGGCGGCATAACCCTGACCCTTGACATTACACATGAGCATTGAGTTGTGGTTGGTATTCGGGAGGACCCATCTCATCACTTCCGGGCATGGAAACAGCTCGGGCCTGGTGGAAATCTTCATAATGGCTGATTTTTCTATATTTGCATAAATTGGTGCTTCCTCCAGGCCCATATCTGGGACTTCCCTACGAGAGATCATCCTGTATATGTCTCCCCATTTGTATTCGGGTTCAACCCCCGAGACACATTGGGTGTCTTCATAGATGTACTCAGTTCTTGCTTCTGTGTCTGGTGCTAGTACTTCCTCCACCGCTGGGGCTTTCTTCTTTTGTCTCTTGGACATTGTAGACTCTTCCTGCAATTTGAAACATTATGATATTAAGCATTTTCAGGCTTGTGAACATTTTGCATCAGTTTTATCTTTTCTCAAGTACATCAGAGCTATAACGGGATTTAGACTTAGGCCCTTCAGGCTGAAAGATTTGAAATGGTTGAGTAATATTTTGAGCTGTGCTATTAGCTTATATTAATGTGTAAGTAAGAAAGCAACCCTCACAAGTAAGCACAACCAACCTATATCCTGACTATCTGAAACTATTAGCACAAAAACTCAGACTATTTCTGCAATATAATGAGCCATAACACTAAAAGATTTACTTCATCCAACGGTCTGTCATCAAGACTACATAATTCCCCAACATGCCATTTTCTACCAATGCAACGATATGTAGTGCAAATGCAAAACGCAAGGCGAGACTATCACTTAAACTTATACAACGTTTTAGCAGGGATAAAAATGGCAAAGCTTATGTCGTTCGTGGACATGATAATCACATTTATGCGGCCATAAACCACGAGTACCCATGAAAACATTTCACGTAGGGAACTCCCACCAGTACCACCATTCATTCTACCCCCAAATCGTCAAAAACCAAAAACGGCGCGGCCCTAAGGTTTTGCGTGGTGGAGAATGACGAACAGTGCAGCGCAAGCATAAGTTAGGGCTCGAGAAAAGGGCAAATGCATAAGGGAATCGACCAGCCGGGTATCTCCATGAAAATTTCGGCGAAGACCCCATCAAAGTATTGACGGACCCCATCATTACTAGCATCAAACCAGGTGCAGGCGGCACAACGGCCGTCTGCACCTCATCTCCCTCCACTTGCTCAAGGTGGAACCAGAATGGCCGTGAGAGATAAATGAAGGTTCTACAAAGGAAAAACTCCCCCCCTTCTGACTGCAGACAACTACCCAACCGGTGAAAATAAAACACGAGCATAATCCACCGAGGAAACGGTTACGACAACCCTAGCCATGGGGAAGAAAATAATAACCATCCGGACACAGGTAGAAAAGACAATGGGAACCAAAACCTAGTAACCCCCCACCAAAGCCAACATTATCCAGTCAAAACCCTTGAAAAGCACTAGGCAAGGCTGTTACAATCCTACCTGGAAGGGATGCGAAGCTGCTGTGGCGACCACGACCGAGCTTCCAACCGTCAGCTGGACACGGGTACAAGCACAGAGCTCCACCAAAATCACGAGGTTGACAGCGCGGAGCGGGTTACGACGGCTTGGGTGCAAAAATAACGATAAAAAATCCACACATACGCCCCCGTATATATAAAAAACCCACACGTGCGATGGGTTCACTCAATCGGAGCGGACCTGAAAGCTATGTCGGGCGACTAAAGCTCAGCCCTCTCCGCAACGGCGGACCTTTCTCACTACAAATCCACCCGCAACGGTCGGCGCAAAAAAACGACAACCAAGACTTGGAAATCACCCGCAACGGCGGGACAAAAAGAAAATCGAAAGTTGAAAAATCCCCCCGCAACGTCGGTGCGACAAGAGACTGCGTAGACTGGACGGACACCCGCAACGGCGAGCTTTGACAAAGCCAATCAAGAGTTCAAAGGCACCCATAATGGCGGCTCGACAACAGATCATGAGGATTCGAAACACACCCGCAACGGCGGGTTCGTCCACAAACTAACTCCCGATACACGCAAGCTTTGAAACGAAGGCTTTACAAGGTTTTCCAAACAAAACGACAAGGAGCTCAATTTAATATGGAATTCCTTAACAATTAAATGATGAGCAACCAGTCGATTGATGGAATCCAAAAGGCACTTCAAAATCCATAAGCTAAAATCAAAAGGGGTGAAATCAAGAAAAGGAAACTAACTAATTCAAAGTAAAAAGGGGGTCCCAAAATTTTTAGAATTTTGGGAAATTGTTGCAGATGCAACACAACCATAAAGCATAGAATGTCTATTTATTGGGTATCCTGATGAATCTAAAGGATTCAAGATTTTGTATATCAATACCAAACATATCATCATCGAGATAAGTGTCAAGTTCGATGAACCTCTTCAAGAGGTGGAACTAGTGAAGGAGAAAACTGCTGAATTTTTTTCCTATTCTACTGAATATTTGGATGATGAAATTGTGGGTGATGACCTTGATTTGGATACTCTAATATATGATATCAGTGTGCATCAATAATCATATGTTGAATCAGAACCTGAAGTGCAAAATCATCTTCCTACATGTGCCCAACAGACACTCTCCTTCGCAAGAGAAAACATTGGAAATCCGGATGATCCAAGGAGAATCCGGTCTGATTTCCAAAGAGCAGGTATTGCGCTCTCTTGTTCTGATAATTTTCTGTCCGAAAATTTATATTTGATGATTATTTTAGATCCAAATCACTACTACCATGCTCAGAATGATGCGAGATGGAAAGTTCCCATGGATGAAGAGATGAATTCTCTTCAGAAAAGCACTACTTGGAAGCTATTTTCGCTTCCTCCGGGAAGGAAATTGGTTCAATGAAAGTGGGTGTTTCAGACAAAGGTTGCTGCTGATGGAAGAACCTGCAAATATAAGGTAATTCTGGTAGCAAAATGTTTCTCTGAGGTCCAAGGAGTGGGCTACCATGAGACCTTTGCACCGGTTGCAAAAATGGACTCCATGGATGTTAAGTTAGCCTTTCTACATGGAGATATTCATGAGGATATATAAATGAATCAGATTGAGGGATACATCACTGATCTATATTTGGTTTGCAAGCTAAATAAGTCACTATACAAGTTAAAACAGGCCCCTAGAGAGTGGTATTCTAAGATGGATGCCTTCCTTCTCTCGCAAAAACTTTAGAGATGTAGATCAGATCCAAATGTGTATTTACAGCAGCATTATTGTCATATAATTATAATTGTTTTATATGTTGATGACTTACTAATCACAGGTAGCACAGTTGCCTCCATTTCAGCCATCAAAACTGCTCTCCACAATGCCTTTGAAATGAGTGATTTGGGGCTTCTAAAACAATTTTTGGGGTTCGAAATCGAGCAAAATTATGATGGGATTATGGTCACTAAGTCCAAATACATTTCAGACCTGTTAGTAAAGTTTAACATGACTAAATGTATGCCTGCACCATTCCCTTTCTTTTCAGGGATCAGCCTTAAAGAAGAAAAACACACACCTCCCATGGACTGCACTATCTATCAACAGTTGATTGGTAGCTTGTTGTACTTGACACATTCTAGGACTGATATTTGTTATGCCATGAATTTTGTATCAAGATACATGCAGCAGACTCATGGTATTTACTGGAAGGTAGCTAAGAGGATCCTCCAATACATTCAGGGAACTAGGACCTACGACATTCACTATGCTGTAGACTCTAAGCTAGAGCTGGTTGGATACACAGATTCTGATTGGGCGGGTGATTCTATTGATTGGAATTCAACTTATGGATATGTATTCATGTTTGGTGGTGGCCCCATTTTCTGGTCAAGCAAAAAGCAGGCCACCATAGCACTATCTTCAGCAGAGGCCGAGTATCGAGGAGCGGTGATTGCTTGCATCCAAGCAGTTTGGTTGCAAGGCATTCTTTCAGAGTTTGATCTTGGTAGTACTTTGTCCACTATCCTCTTTTGTGACAACCAGAGTTCTATTAAGGTATCCATGGATCTAGTTACCAGGTAGAGGACCAAGCATGTAGATATTCACATGCACTACATCAGGGAGCTAGTGCATGACAGGACCATCATTCTGCAATACTGCCTGACTGATGAGCAGATTGTAGACATCTTCACCAAGAGATTTTCAGAAAAGAAGTTCACTTACCTCCGTTCACTATTGGGGGTGAGTTCATTAGGGTGATCTAGAATACTTTCAGTGTTCAGCTTGAGGGGGGGGGGTTTCCCACTGGGTTTTCCCTCTTTTCCTCACTTAGTTTGTTTTGAGCATTGTTTTAGTTTCAGCATTGTATAGGGTGACCTATGGCCTTAGTTGCTAGGGCCCTATCATTTTTATGCATTTATGTTTTATAACTCTTCCTAAGTATAGCTTAAGGCGGGGTGTTGGAGAAATTTACCATCATACACACTCTTTTGGTCAAATTGGCCTAGTTAAACCACTATCCTAAGTATAATTGACATTAATTGACATCAGTGGAGAATTAATTGCCATCATCCACTCACACCCACGCCTACCTATAGTCAAGGAGGCTAACTTAGCCTTCTCCTACAGTCAATGAGGCTAACTGGAGCACTCCGGGGGTGATCTGAGTGATATTAATGCACCTAGTTGCTAACTGGTGGTTACAATCAGTCAGTTAAGGTTCCTCCTCTCATTAAATATATTATTTAATGATGATTTAATATTGTTTAATGATCTAGCCTCAACAGGGGTGCCTCCACCAACTTTTGATGATCAGTTCAGCTTCGATTAACCTCATCGGGATTCATTGAAGTCACAGAGCACTAGCACTTGATGGTTGGCTTGCTATGACATGTGTTTGATCTCCTTTAATTGAGATTCAATCATTTATTGCACTCTAACTTCAGTTAGGGTTTGGTGAGTCAACTAGGGTTTTGGTCAATTATTTAACAGAGTGTGATTGAATGGCTGACAGTCAGTTAAGCCAGACTCACTCATGACTTCAAATTTCCTCCTTAGGTATTGAAATTTCTCATTGATTCAAGCTATTGCTTGACATTGGTATTGTAACTATTCATTGTTTTATTGAATATACAGAGAGGAAACCATTCTGGTTTCGATTAACACCATTTCATGAGTTATTTGTTGATTATTCTTTGATGATATTGATGCTTTGTTCCTAGATCAATGTGCAATAATAATAGAATTTAGTGTTAAATTCATCCATGGTTTCATTCTCCATCTTCTTTATGCTATAAGGGGCAGTAAGCAGATGTCTTGGTTCCTTCTTTTCTCCCCATTTCTTCCTAAAACCATCTTCGAATTTACAAAGAGTTTTATATGAATCATCATCTAGGTCAAGGTACCATTCTTCAGCATCATCTTCTAAGGATAAGGCAAAGAGATTCATTTTGACATCATCATGGTCATGGGTAGCATCATTGCAATAACTAACCAAGTGATTTTCAAACTTTCGAAGGTGAGACTTGGAAATGATAGTATTATTGCCTTGAAATATGGGGAGCTTCTTGATAGCATCTTTTGGAATGGCATGGGGAGCACCTGCTATCTCATAAAAGTCAAGGGGTTTGAAGAATTCCATCATTTCTTGAGATTGGTGAACATGACTGTCTACCAATATGTGATGGATATCTAAGAGGGATTGGTATCCTAAATCTTCAAGGTTTCTACGAGAGGTCTTCCTATTCAATATTTCCCTAATAAACCTTTCAGGATCAAGGAGAGGATTGAATAATTGATGGCGGTTTCCTCAGGGTAGAAATTCTGGAAGGGATGTTAGACAGTGGAGTCGCCAGATGGATCAAGTTTTAATTTTTATCTTTTTTCTAAAGACAAGATGCATCAATTTTTTTTTATCTTTTTAGTTGTTTAGAAAAACGTTAAGCTAAGTCTTACTCGTGAAAAAAATTATTTAGCCCCGGAAACGGCTCCAAAAAGTGTTGCTGCCTTTCACACACCAGGGGGGGACGTGGTAGAAATATTCAAGCCACTCGGTGTGTCCTTGGGGGAAAGTCTCGATTGAAGGATGTCACCTTGTTGTTGACTCCTCTGCTTAGGCTCAACTCCTAATGAAGACAAAGGGGGTAGACCCTATTAAGTTACTAAGGAAAAATTATTTAGTATGGTGAAGTTAAACTCAATGGGTTACTTAGGAGTTTGAAATTTAACCATAAACAACCATAGATGACAAGATACAAAATGAGTGCACGAAAGCACAATGCTGAGACACAATATATATATATATATATATATATATATATATATATATATATAGCAAGAAAATAACCAGTGCCTTAAAATGGAGTCAAAAGATAATCAATGTACTTGCATGTTCTTGGAGTGAATGTTTTGTGATTTCCTCTTGGTACATTTTAAATTAATGGGAAATATGAATAAATTAAATTAGGCGAGGGGGGGACTCCAGATATACCCGAGGGTACTTGGAGTATGTCCAAAAATGAACTGTCACGGCTACCTGTGAGGAATATGTGGGCTGAATGGAGTCTCTAAGTTTTTTTTTCATAATACACCCAAAGGTGTAACAGAGATTGGCACCCCGAGGTCACTTTTTAGGAGTTCCTTCTTCCTTTGGGTCTTTTTCCACCATTTACGGTTTGATCGAGGCGTTGGATTTTTTCCTGATGGTGGTTGATTAGGGAAGGTGAAGACTAATTAAACTAGTCACTCATGTTTCTTTTGATGCATCCTGACTGATCGGATGAACCGCAGCCAAGTGCAGAGCATACACACCAGATTCTTGTCAATTTTAGTGAGTTTTAAAGGGTGTGTTTTCTTAGAAAGAAAAACCCTTTAGGAACATCTTTTAGTACAAGTCTACCTCAATAGGGGAATCACAGAGCGGGATGATTTTAGAAAAATTAATTACATCAATTAAAATATAATAATCAAAAGAAAAGAAGAAAACCACTGGTTATTCTAATTATTCCTACCATGCATCTCTTTCCCCTTGCGGGTCAATCAGGAAGTCGTGGGGTAAGTATTCAAGTTAATTTGATACTGAAATATGGAATAGATGATAAAGTAATCAAAGCATATTATTTTTCATGAATTAAAATTAACTTGAGAAAACAAAAATAAGACAATGCAAAAAAAAGAGAAAAAGGCACGAATCCCCCCGGGGGGGTGGGGAATGGGCTCGAAAGAGCCTATTCGGAGAAAAAATTTATTATCCGCTGTTACAATATCAGTAAAATTATTTAAATCCTATTGGTTCTTATATAGGATGAAACCAATATCTTACAACGTTCCCAAAATTTTAAAAATACAGTCAAAAGGGAGACCCCTAGGGGGATTTGGACGATCCCGAAGCCACCTGCGAACAGGATATTCTCCTATTTATGTTATACCTAATAAAATATATAGATCATATTAGAATGAAATATTCCCAAAATAACTTTGAAAGTACCTTTGGGTCAGCCTACTTTAAACCAAACAAAACTGAGTTAAAACTAGCTAAAACGGTGAAAAAGGAACCAAAGAAAGCAAGCTTTCCTTGGGATATTGGCTTACTGTTTGGGAAGAAAATGAGATATGCACTTATTTTTTGATTTAATCTTTTTAAAATAGAAATAGAAATCTAAAGCATGCAACCTACGGATTCTCTTTAAATTGCCATGCAAAACGGACGATTTCCCTAAACTAGACCTAGAATGGTTTATGAAAATTTTTAGGAATGAGATCTAGATTATGAGTCTTGAAACAAAAAATATATGTAAATTTTAATTTAATATAATATATCTAAATGATATCAAAGCTTTTAAACATAGCAACCAGGTAAGAGATTTGATTTTTGAAGGAGGAAGAGAGAGAAAGAGTGCTGGAAGCCTGGGAATGTTGGGGTTTGGAGTCTACTTTGGTGGAACACCGAGGGAATATGTCCTCCAAAATATCTTGAAGGTGAGGAAGGTGCAAACCAGCTGAACCTATTCTACAAGTGAGATCACCTGTGACTTAGAAATCCTTGCATAAACAGATGGTTAAAATATAGGTGTTGTTGGAAAAAGATAATTGGAAAGCATGCAATTAAACTTAAAATACATGCAACTCCAATAGATATCAAACAATAAAACAGTAAGAGAATAAATCAAACTAGAATAAACTCTTACCCTAACAGGAGGGATCTATCTCCTTCAAGGCCAACAATTAACCAACAAAAGAAAAGATAAATAACACATATTCTACCTCATAAGCACTTGACAATCACCATCCGCACATGAAGAGCATTACACCATAGATCTTGAATCCAAAGCTTATTTATTCCCAAATAGTAAACAATACAATACAATAGCAACAACTTCTCAATCTAGCTCTAACTAGCTTGGAAGAGGCAAACTGAGCTTTATTTATAACAATAACAGGAGATCTAGCCCAAGGGGGGTGCAATTCCCAAGGAGAGAGACACTGGAGCTGCATCTGGAGTGAATCTGGGCTTGATTTGTGTCTAACTAAGCCTGATATGAGTCTCATTGAGTGCAACTATCAATCAGAGAGCTGATCTGTCTGACACCTCAACCTGCTGACTGAAGCATCCACCAAAACTCATCCAGATGAGCCCACACATGTGGAGGAGAGAGGGAGGGCACAATTCCCAAGATTGTATGTTGTGGTGCACTCCCAGATCAGCCCAGATCACCTCCTTCAGTCAAGGAATTGTCAGATCCAGTCAATCCCAAGCTGATGAGACTAATTTCAGTCAAATTGGAGCAAATCCCAATGATTTAGGACTTGGGGTTTTCTCCATTATTTAATTAATTTATCAATTAAATAATTAATATTTGATTTTTAGGGATTTTTGACCTAAGTGATGGAAAAATCACTCAAAATTTTAAAAAGTGGGTCTATGGGTTTACATGGTGCTCAAAAATTGAAAATGAGCACCCCCATGACTGAAACTGGTTATTGAGCCCACTTTTATTACAAAACCAATTTTTCCAATTAGACTATTAAAAATAGCTGATGTTTTGTGGAAAAATGAAAATTTAAAAAACTTAAAATATTAAAAAAATTAAAAACCTAGGGGGACTTAGACATGTTCATATGACTCGACCATGATGCCTAGCATGTTTATACATTGAAACATAGACTCTAATCACCTCAATAGGCCTAAATTCTAAGCCGGCCACCCCAACTTTGGAGGTATTGAGTGAAAAACTCAGAAATTATAAGTTGTATATTCAACAACCAATAATAACCAAGGGAAAAAACACCCTGGGATGATCGGATTGACAAATAAAGTCTAAGAGATTGAGTCTTTTATAGACACTATCATGCTATAACATTTTATTACAACTCCCCTATGGGGTATGAACATGTGATATAGTACAACAAGCACTTCCAAGAAGCAATTCTGAAGGTCTTCTGAAGTCCGAACAAATCATCGTTGTCTAGTTCACCAGGCTCACTTGATAAAAAACCACTAAGTACAAATTAGGTGGTAACAGTTTCCAAGAGGATCCTTCATTATTATGTAGGTTGAATAAATCTTTGTATGGACTCAAGTAGGCCCCCAGGGATTGGTATGCAAAAATGGATGCCTTTTTTCTCTCAATTGGTTTCACTAGATGCAAATCATACCCTAATGTGTATTTGCAGCAAATTGATCGTATTTTGTGTTAGATTTTTAACATTAAGCTAGAATTATATTAGGATCTTTAACTGAGAGAATAACAAGCACATCAATCAAACATAAGAGACAATGAACACAGTGTTTTTCCTCGATGAAACCATAAATGCAAAAAACCCCGCAACTTCCTCAGAGATAGAATCAACACCAAAAGTAAAAATCCAAAACAGTAAGATTATCTCCCGACAGTAGTAACCTCTTTCTTTCTTGCCCCAGTGCCTTTTTCTTCCTCAGCTATTTGCTACAACTGAGTGTGAGTGAGTGTGTGATAAATCGAGAGGCTAGCTCTCTATTTATACTAATTCCCAACTTGAAAAAACCATACTAGGGCTGAATTCTTTAGGAGAGTCTAATAACCCTAGTGCCTCAGAACTGCGGGAACTTTAACCCTTTACCAATAGGAGGGTTACCCACAATGACTTGACATGACTTGTTTACATTATAGAACCTCCCGATAGGAACATCGGGGAATGACATGACTCAAGTACATTACAGACACATTCTGAAATAAACATCGAGTTAAAATACATAAGAAATACAAGTGAATACATTCTGAAGTTACAATTACATCAACACTCCCTCTTAACTAGGAAGGTATTCTCTCGACACAATTTATCAGCACAAGTATTCTTCTCTGTATCATCTGGATCATCATCAAGTCCTGATCATCTTGAAGTCCTCTTCATCTTCAAGTCCTCTTCATCATCAGATCTAGATCATCACTGGATCTGGATCATCATCATTGGATCTGGATCATCACTCGGTTTGGATCATCACTCGATCTGGATCATCACTAGACATCATCATTAGATATGGATCATCACTAGATCTAGATCATCACTCGATCTGGATCATCAATCAATCTGGATCATCACTGGACATCATCACTAGATCTGGATCATCACTTGATTTGGATCATCATTGCTGTATCATCATCACTGGATCATCACGGGTGCTATCTCATGATTCTTCTCATCAGAGGAAGTTCTACAGAGCCAGCCCATTTTCATGCTAGTTTTAGGCCTAGCCTCCATGTAGGTATTCTTCAGCGCTTATATCTGACCCTAAGTCAGAATGGCCTGCACAGCACTTATATCTGACCATGAGAGGAACACATCCAACACCATGTCATAAAGGCATGCCTAGCACTCACATATGACCGTGATAGGAACCAATCCAGTCATGTCAAAAAGGCCCAGCAATTACATTCACCAGTATGATAGGACACAACTACTATCATCTATGAAAAGGTACAGCACTCATATTCACCAGCATGATAGGGCACACCTACTATCATCTGTGAAAAGGCTTGACACTTACAACCACCAACATGATAGGACACAACTACTATCATCTATGGAAAGGAATAGCACTCACATCCACCAGCATGGTAGGACACACCTACTTCCATTTGTGAAAAGGCACAACACTCACATCCACCAGCATGATAGGACACACCTACTATCATCTGTGGAAAGGTCAACACTCACATCCACCAGCACGATAGGACACACCTTCTATCATCTGTGTAAAGGCTCTACACTTACATATAATCATGTGGGAACCAATCCCATGGTCACATCATAATGGCTCTCAGTTTCAGACTGAGGATTCCTGGTAACTGACCAGGTGCCTCCATTCAAAGAATGGCAACAACCCTTATATCTGATCAAGTGGGAACACATCCCTCAATCACATCAGAATGGCCATGCAATCACGTCTTATCATGTGAAAACACATCTCAAAGTCATATTAGAATGTCCCTCAATCCTAGAATGAGTATTCCTAGTAACTGACCAGGCACCTCCATTCACAGAATGGCAATAGACCTTATATCTGATCATGTAGGAACCAATCCTATAGTCATATCAGAATGGATAGCACTCACATCTGACATGGAAGGAACCAATCCTCTTACCATGATAGAATGGCTCAACCCTTATATCTGACCATGGAAGGAACCAATCCTCTCACCATGTCAGAATGGTTCATGGACTCATCACTTCTGCTTGGAAGGAACCTCGATCTGGAGAACACCAAGATTCTCCCTGAAGTACTCAAACTTAACTCTAGCTAATGGCTTCATCAACACATTAGCTATCTATTCATCTATCGTAACACACTGTAGCTTCACTGCTCCCCTCTACACCATATCCCTGATATAGTGATACTTGATCTCAATATGCTTTGACTTTTCATGGAACACCGAGTTCTCCGATAACTTCACACAACTCTGGTTGTCATAATATATACAAGTAGCATCCAACTAGAGATCAAATAAATTAGACAGTAGCTTCCTTAGCCATACTACCTCACAACTAGCTGAACAAGATGCGACATACTCTACTTCAGATGTAATCAGTGCCACACAGGATTGCTTCCTGCTAAACCAAGAGATCACACCTAATCCCATACTGAAGCAACACCCTGAAGTGGTCTTCATATTGATGGAACTACCTACCCAATATGAATCAACATAAACCTCCAGGTCAATCTTTTGATTCACCTCATGCTTGAGCCCATAATCAACTGTACCTATCAGGTACCTCATATCTGTCAGGAACTGGCTCAAGGTGTTCACAACAAAGCAAATATCTGGTCTCGTGTTCATTAAGTACATCACGGACCCAATCATTTGATGATACATCATAACCTCAACCAATTCTAATGAAGCATCACTCAATATCTTTAGGTTCGATTCCATAGGTGTGGTCATGGCCTTCCAGTCCATCATCTCAAACCTCTTCAGGATCTATACTACATGCTTCCCTTATTCAAGGGAGATTTTGGCCACATTTTGCCACACCTCCATTCCTATAAAATAATGCATCATACCCAAGCCCTTCATTTTGAACTCTGCAGCAAGATTCCTCTTTGTATCAACAATCAACCCATCCATACCAGTTACAAATAGATCACCTACATACAGTAGGAGCATCACTAAGTTGACATCTTCAACCTTGTAGTAAATGTTGGAATCTACTTTACCCTTGGTAAATCCCAAACTAGATAGAAAGCTATCAATTCTGTCGTACCATGTCATGGGTGCCTGTTTCAAACCGTATAGGGCTTTCTTAAATCTACACAGATGAGACTCCCTGTCATGTGTCTCAAAACCGAGTGGATGCTCCACATACACTTCTTCTTCTAGTACTCCATTCAAGAAAGCAGTCTTGACATCCATTTGGTGTATCTTCCATTTCATCATTGTATCTAGAGCAAGTACTGATCTGGTGGAAGTATATCTGGCTATAGGTGTAAAAGTTTCTTCATAATCAATTCCTTCTTTCTAGGAGAAACCACGAGCAACAAATCTTGCTTTATATTTTTGCATGCTACCATCTGCAGCATGCTTGATCTTGTAGATCCATTTGGAAGTTACAACAAAATTCCTTTATGGTCTTGGGACAACATCGCAAACATCATTCTTCATGATCGATTGATACTCTTCGATCATAGAATCCTTCCATTCTTTCTGTTTTGCCACTTCTTCACAATTGGAAGGTTCTTTATCAATGAAATCACATAATAAAGCTACATATCTGGAGCAGTATCTTGTCCTTTTTATTTCTCTGTGATTCTCTTCTGGAGCCCCATATCTTTCAGCACCTTGGATAGCTGCTCATACCTAAGCAGGTTTCCTCTTGTGAGAATTCTTGTCTTGAGGTGGATCTATAGGTTCTCGAGTTTCTTCATTCATGGTTGTATCATGAATTCTGGGTGCTTTTGATTCTTTATGTTCTTCAGCAGGTCTCTTTTTGGATTTGTTGTAAGCTTTGTCTTCGTCAAATGTCACATCCCTACTGATGTCAATCTTCTTGAATCCTGGGAAGTATATTCTGTGAGCCTTTGAGCTTTCAGAGTATCCCACAAATATACCCTTCTTTTCTGAAGGATCTAATTTTTTCCTCTTCTCTTTTGGAATGTTTATGTACACTGGACAGCCAAATATTCTCATATGGATGACTTCTGGTTTCTTGTCGGAAAAGACTTCTTCAGGTGTCTTGTTCTCGAGTACTCTATGTGGAGTATGTATCTATACATACACCATTGTTCTGGCAACTTTTTCCCATAGATGCATAGGAATATATTGATCATGAAGCATTGCTCTTACAGCTTCCATGATAGTTCTATTCTTCTTTTCCGCAATCCCATTCTGTTGTGGATTATATGGAGAGGACAAACCCCTCTTAATCCCTGAGTGTTGATGTATTTGTAACTTCGGAATGTATTCATCTATGTATCTTATGTATTGTAACCCGATGTTTATTCTGGGATGTATCTATAATGTAATTGAGTCATGTTGTCATGCCCCGATGTTTCGATTAGGAGAATCAATAATGTAAACAAGTCATGTCAAGTCATGGTGGGTAACCCTCTGATTGTCTAAGGGTTGAAGTCCCCATAGTTTCGGGGCACTAGGGTTATTATAAGACTCTCCTAGTAGAGGTCAGCCCTGGTAGGGTTTTAGTCATGTCAGGATTAGTATAAATAGAGATTTAGAGTCTCTATTTATTACACAACTCATCCACACTCAAGTGTAGCACATAGTTGAGGAAGCAGAAGACACTGGGGCTAGACAAGAAGAAGATTACTATTGTTGGGAGATCACTTACTATTTTGATGTTGATTCTATCTCTGAGGAATTTGCGGGGTTTTCTCCTTTACGGTTTCCTCGAGGAAAAAAATTGTGTTCATTGTCTCTTGTGTTTCATTACTGTACTTGTTATTCTCTCAGTTAAAGATCCTAATAATGCTAGCTTAATGTTGAAAAACTAACATGGTATCAGAGCTAACCTAAGAAGAAGACATTGTGCAGTTGTGGGAACTAGGGATTCCTAGTTTGTGGATCTTCCTCCATAGATTTTCAGCAAAAGTATGGTGGAATAAATCTCCTCCTTAGGGCGCATCTTTATGTCCAAGCAGAATCCAATTCTGAGGTTTTTCAGTTTTGGACCCGACAC
The DNA here is from genome assembly GCA_001517045.1 of Pseudotsuga menziesii. Lineage (NCBI taxonomy): Eukaryota > Viridiplantae > Streptophyta > Pinopsida > Pinales > Pinaceae > Pseudotsuga > Pseudotsuga menziesii. The sequence goes on along the minus strand of LPNX011141601.1, from coordinate 66,804 downwards.
TACTGTCGAAAATTAGGGCTTTTCACAGAAGAGGAATTTTTTAGTGAGCCCAGGCCTAGATTGATCTCCTCCCCTAAAATGAAGTTAGTGATAAATTTCAAGGTATTTGGGTGGACAAAACTCTGAAAAAGAAAAACCCTAATATGCTCTTGAACCAGCTCTGTAGGATTTTAGCTCAAGTTTCAGATCCGACATCTTGACCTGGTAAGATATAAAATATTTTGTATTTCCATTTGAGGTTCTCAGTTAAGATGTCTCATCATACCAAGCTTGATGAAAATCCTGAGGTAGCTGATAACTTCTAAGCCTGGAAGTATAGGATCTCCCTGGTTCTAGAAGAAAATGAGTTAGACTCCTACATCCATGAGGAGATTCTAGCTCCAAAGGGAGATGAGGCAAAGGCCTTACATAAGAATAAGATGGTTATGGAAAAGAGGATCATTGCTGATTCTATCAAGGATCACCTTATCCCATAGGTGTCCTCTCTCAAGACACCTAAAGCTATGTTTGATTCCCTAACCAAATTTCTTGAAGGGAAGAACATAAACCTGAAGATGACTCTGAGGAATCAACTAAAGAATGTGAAGATTAAGAATGCAGAGACTATCCAATCCTACTTCACAAGGGTTTCTTAGATCAAGGAACAATTAGAAGCTATTGATGAAGAAGTGGAAAATGCAGAGATTGTGATGACTACCTTGAATGGCCTTCCTAGGTCATGGGATTCTTTCATCCAAGGAATCTGTGCTAGAAAGAAGTTAGTCAATTTCATCAGACTATGGGAAGGGTGATCTCAAGAAGAAGCTCGGATAGCCGCTCAAGAAGATAAGACGGGAAGTGAAGATCAAGCTCTCACAGTTCACTCGAAGAGAGGCAGAAGAAAAACTCATCACTTCAAAGGTAAGAATCATCATCATAGAGATAACAATAGAAAGGACCCATCTAGATTAAGATGTTATACATGTGATGAAATAGGACACTTTTCAAAATACTGTCCTAAGAACAAGGTCCACTCTCATAAGAAGAAGGGGAACAAAAGAAGACATAATGCTCATGCTGCAGAGGATGATGAATGATCTAAGAAGAGATCCATATATGAAATTGAATATTCTTTAAGTGAGGATGAATATGTTTTGATTTCTGCTCTCATAGGTAACATTACTCATGGTAGTGATGATTGGATTATAGATAGTGGGGCTTCCAAACATCTAACTGGATTCAAGGAATCCTTTGTGAGATTGTCAGAACATGAATCACCTCACAAGGTGAAGCTAGGAGATGACTACCAATATCCAATAAAAGGTAGTGGGGAATATTCATATAAACTAAACTCTGGTAAGTCTCTAACAATGAAAAAAGTATTGTTTATGCCAGGACTCAAGAAGAACCTTCTCTCCATATTAGCATTGGATGCAAAAGGAATGAGGGTTGCATTCATAGATGGTAAAGTCATCATGTGGCCAAGAGGTAAGACTATTGATGATTCCGTGGTGATTGGATAACAAGAAGGAGGTTTGTACAAATTGAAGGGACATCTAGAACAAGCCTTGATCCATGACATAGTATAGCCAAATGAGCTTTGGCATAGAATACTTGCACATGTGCATTGTAGAGCACTGCCTATTGCAAGCAAAGTTGTTGAAGGTCTTCCAGAATTCCAAACAAAACATGATGGGGTCTGCAAAGGATGTGCAAAAGGAAAGAATACAAAGAAGACATTTTCCAGCAGCGAAATCAAAGCCAAAGGAATCCTAGAAATCATCCACTTCGATGTATGTAGTCTGATGTCATCAAACTCACTAACCGGGTATGCATATTATGTTTCTTTTATTGATGATTTTTCTAGGAAGACATGGGTTTACTTCATGAAGAACAAAGATGAAGTATTCAGAAAATTAAAGGAATTCAAAGCCTTGATCAAGAACCACACTAAAAAGAAGATCAAGACTTTTTGATCAGATAATGGTGGACAATTCACTTCGAATGAATTCAAAGATCTATACAAATAATCGGGGATTAAGAGGGAGTTGTCCACTCCTTGTAATCCACAACAAAATGGGATTGCGGAATGGAAGAACAGAACTATCATGGAAGTTGCAAGAGCCATGCTTCATGATAAAGATATTCCTATGCATCTTTGGGTGGAAGCTTCCAGAACAGTGGTGTATGTACAAAACCATACTCCATATATAGTACTTGAGAACAAGACTCCTGAAGAAGTCTTCTCTAGCAAGAAACCAAAAGTCAACCATCTCAGAATATTCGGCTACCCTATGTACATACACATTCCAAAAGAGAAGAGAACAAAATTAGATCCTTCAGGAAAAAATGGTATATTTGTGGGATACTCTGAAAGCTCGAAGGCTTACAGAATATATTTCCTAAGATACAAGAAGATTGACATCAGCAGGGATGTGACATTTGATTAAGACATAGCTTACAACAAATCCAGAAAGAGACCTGCTGAAGAACCTGAAGAAGCAGAAGCACCCAGAGTTCATGATACAACCATGAACGAAGAAGCTCAAGAAGAAGATCAAGATTTCAAAGAACCACAAAGACCTATAGATCCACCTCTGGAAAAGAATCCTCATAAGAGGAAACCTAATTGGGTACGTGAACTTATCCAAGGTGCAGAAAGGTATGGGGCTCCAGAAGAGAATCCCAGAGAAAGAAAGAGGACCAGATCCTGCTCTAGGTATGTAGCCTTACTATGTGATTTCATTGATAAAAAACCTTCCAATTATGAAGAAGCAACAAAATGAAAATAATGGAAGTATGCTATGATAAAAGAATACCAATCTATCATGAAGAATTATGTTTGGGATGTTGTCCCAAGACCAAATGGAAAGTCAGTTATAAATTCCAAATGGATCTACAAGATCAAGCATGCTGCAAATGGTGGCATTGAGAAATATAAAGAAAGATTTGTAGCTCAGGGTTTCTCTCAGAAATAAGGAATAGACTATGAAGAAACCTTTGCACTTGTAGCCAGATACACTTCCATCAGATCAATACTTGCTTTGGCTGCAGTGATGAAATGGAAGATACACCAGATGGATGTCAAGAATGCTTTCTTGAATGGTGTAGTGGAAGAGGAAGTGTATGTAGAACAACCACTCGGATTTGAGATACATGACAGGGAGTCTCATGTGTGCAGATTGAAGAAAGACCTGTATGGCTTGAAACAGGCACCCAGTACCTTGTACGATAGAATTGACAGCTTTCTATCTAGTTTGGGCTTTACCAAGAGTAAAGCAGATTCCAACCTTTACTACAAGGTTGAGGATGGCAACCCAGTGATGCTTCTACTGTATGTAGATGATCTATTTGTGACATGTACAGATGGGTTGATTGCTGATACAAAGAGAAAGCTTGCTGTTGGGGATGATGCATTACTTTCTAGGTATGGAGGTGTGGCAGATTACAGATGGAATCTTCCTTGGACAAGGGAAGTATGCAGTAGAGATCCTATAGAGGTTTGGGATGATGGTCTGCAAGGATATGGCCACACCTATGGCATCGAACCTGAAGCTATTGAGTGATGCTTCATCAAAGTCGATTGATGCTACGATGTATCGTCAAACGATTGGGTCATTGATGTACCTGAAAAACACAAGACAAGACATTTGCTTTGCTATGAACACCTTGAGCCAGCTCTTGATAGATCCGAGAAATGTTCACTTGATTGCTGCAAGGCATATTCTGAGGTACCTGAGGGGTACAGTTTATTATGGGCTCAAGTACGATGTGAATCAGAAGATTAACTTGGAGGGTTATGTTGATTCAGATTGGGCAGGCAGTTCCATCGATAGGAAGAGCACTTCAGGGTGTTGCTTCAGTATGGGATCAAGTGTGATCTCTTGGTTTAGCAGGAAGCAATCCTATGTGGCATTGAGTACAGCTAAAGAAGAGTATGTCATAGCTTGTTCAACTAGTTGTGAGGTAGTATCGCTATGGAAGATATTGTTTGATTTATTTGATCTTCAGTTGGAAGCTACTTGTATACATTGTGACAACTAGAGTTGTGTGAAGTTGTCAAAGAATCTAGTGTTACATGATAAGTCAAAGCATATCGAGATCAAGTATCACTATGTCAGGGATATGGTGCAGAAGGGAGCAATGAAGCTCCAGTATGTTGCGATGAAGGAACAGATAGTTGGTGTGTTGACGAAGCCATTGGCTACGGTGAAGTTCGAGTACTTCAGGAAGAAGCTTGGTGTTCTCTAGATTGAGGTTTCCTCCAAGGGAAAGTGATGAGTCCCATAGCCATTCTGACATGGTGAGAGGATTGGTTCCTTCCATGGCTAGATGTAAGGGCTGAGCCATTCTATCATGGTGAGAGGATTGGTTCCTTCCATGACAGATATGAGTGCTAAGATCAGTAGCCATTCTGATAAGTAGGTCAGATGTAAGGGCTGAGACATTCTGTCATGGTGAGAGGATTGCTTCCTTCCATGTCAAATATGAGTGATGGCCATTCTGTCAAGTAGAATAGATGCAAGGGAAATTTCCATTGTTTGAATGGAGCTTCCTGGTGAGGTACCAGGAACACTCAGTCTAGGACTGAGTAGCCATTCTGATGTGATAGAGGGATGTGTTCCCACTTGATCAAATGTAAGGGCTGAACCATTTTTTAATGGCTAAAGGATTAAGTTCCTTCCATGTCAGATGTGAGTGTTGGCCATTTTGACGAGCAGGTCAGATGTAGGGGAAACTGCCACTCTCTAGGAGAATGGAGGCACCTAGTTAGTTACCAAGTAGCTCAGTCGAGGAGGATTGGGGGCCATTCTGATATGACTGTAGGATTGGTTCCTACAAGATTAGATGTGAGTGCAAGCCCTTCCATCATTGTGAGCAGGATGCATTCTTGACTGGATGGATGTAAGTGTAGAGCCCTTCCATCACTATGAGCAGGATGTGTTCCCACCTGGATGGATGTAAGTGCAGAGCCTTTTCATCACTGTGAGTAGGATGTGTTCCTGCCTAGATGAATGTAAGTGTAGAGCCTTTTCATCACTATGAGCAGGATGTGTTCCCGCCTGGATGAATGTAAGTGCATAAATATTTCATCATTATGAGCAAGATGTGTTCCAGCCTAGATGAGAGTCTTCCATCATTGTGAGTAGGATGTGTTATGGCCTGGATGGAAGTGCAGAAATATTTCATCATTGTGAGAAGGATGTGTTCCATCCTGGATGAAAGTGAGAAAATCTTCCATCATTGTGAGTAGGATGTGTTCCATCCTGGATGGAAGTACAGAACTCTTCCTTCATTGTGAGTAGGATGTGTTCCAGCCTAAATGGATGTGAGTACTGTGCTTTTCTAATGAGTAGGTCAGATATAAGTGCTGAAGAATACCTACATGGAGGCTAGGCCTACAACCAACATGAAAAGGGGCTAGCTCTGTAGAACTTCCTATGACGAGAAGAATCATGAGATAGCACCAGTGATGATCCAGATCGAGTGATGATCTAGATCGAGTGATGATTGAGATCCAGTGATGATGCTCAGTGATGATCCAGATCAAGTGATGATCAAGATCTAGTGATGATGATCCAGCAGTGATGATCCAGATCAAGTGATGATCCAGATCTAGTGATGATGCCCAATGATGATCCAGATCTAGTGATGATGCCCAGTAATGATCCAATTCGAGTGATGATTAAGATCCAGTGATGATGATCCAGTAGTGATGATCCAGATCGAGTGATGATCCAGATCCAGTGATGATGCCCAGTGATGATCCAGATCCAATGATGATGTCCCATGATGATCCATATCGAGAGATGATCTAGAATGAAGATGACTTGAATATGAAGATGACTTGAAGGCTCAGAAGACTTGAGATGCAGATGATGAGATGATCCAGTTGATATAGAGAAGAAGACCAGTGCTGAAAATTGTGTTGAAAGAATACCTTCCTAGTTAAGAGGGAGTGTTGATGTATTTGTAACTTCAGAATGTATTCATCTATCTATCTTGTGTATTGTAACCCGATGTTTATTCCAGGATGTATCTATAATGTAATTGATTCATGTTGTCATGCCCCAATGTTCCAATCGAGAGAATCAATAATGTAAACAAGTCATGTCAAGTCATAGTGGGTAACCCTCCGATTGTCTAAGGGTTAAAGTCCCCACAGTTCTAGGGCACTAGGGTTATTAGACTCTCCTAGTAGAGGTCTGCCTTGGTATTGTTTTATTCATGTTGGGATTAGTATAAATAGAGAATTGGAGTCTCTGTTTATTACACAACTCATCCACACTCAAGTGCAGTGCATAGTTGAGGAAGGAGAAGACGCTTGGGCTAGACAAGAAGAAGATTACTGTTATCTGGAGATCACTTACTATTTTGGGATTTTACTGTTTTGGTGTTGATTCTATCTCTGAGAAAGTTGCAGGGTTTTCTCCTTTATGGTTTCCCCAAGGAAAAACACTATGTCCATTGCCTCTTGTCTTTGATTACTGTACTTGTTATTCTCTTAGTTAAAGATCCTAATAATGCTAGCTTAATGTTGAAAAACTAACACTAATTCTTTGCATAACTCTTTGAATTCATTTGATGTGAATTCTCCGCCATTATCTTATCTGTTGATGTAATTATAACTTCGAAACGTGTTCGCTTGTATTTATTATGTATTGTACCCCAATGTTTATTTCGATATGTGTCTGTAATTTATTTGAGTCATGTCATGCCCCGATGTTTTTATCGGGAGGTTGTATAATGTAAACAAGTCATGTCAAGTCATTGTGGTTAACCCTCCTATTGGGTAAGGATTGAAGTCCCCCTCAGTTGTGGGGCCCTAGGGTTATTAGACTATCCTAGAGAATTTGACCCTAGGTGAGTCATTGTAAGTTAGGGAAATATTCCCCACCATTGTGTTAAGGATAACCCTCCTTGTTGGTCGGAGGAGGAAAAGTCCCCACAAGTTGTGGGGCACTAGGGTTATTAGACACTCCTAAAGATGTTGGCTCTAGTAAGTAATTGTTAAGTGAGGCTGACATGTTGGAGTGGGTTTCAAGTGAATGAAAGAATATAAATAGAGAGTGAGCCTCTTTATTTATCACACACACACACTCACTCATTGGGGCACATTAGTGAGAGAGAAGACACTGGGATCAGAGAGAGAGACTACTGCTATCGGGAGATCATCTTTATGTTTTTGGGTTTTACTTTTGGTGCTGATTCTATCTTTGAGGAAGTTTTGAGGTTTTCTCTTTTATGGTTACTTTGAGGAAAATTCTTTGTGTATCTTGTCTCTTGTGTTTTATTGTTGTGCATGTTATTCTCTCAATTAGAGATTCTAATATCATAATGCTAGCTTGAATGATAAAAATATAACATGGTGTCAGAGCTAACCTGAGAATAAGACATTGTGTAGCTACAGAAGCTAGGGCTTCTTACTTTTTTTGTCTCTCTCCACAATCCATTAGTAAACATATGCTAGGTTGAATCTCCATTGAAGGGTGCATCCTTCTATCGAAGCGGAATTCGATTCCAAGCATTTTCAGTTTTCAGTGCGGAAAATTAGGGCTTCTTATAGAAGAGGAATTTTTGAGTGAGCCCAGTATAGGATTTATCTCCTCATCAAAATAGAATTTTAGAGACTTGGGTCAATATTTTTTGTTGGGTGAAACTCCAAGAAAGTCAAACCCTAGTTTGACTCCAAGCTAGAAAAACCCTAAATACTAAAACTGATAATTTGTGGTAGATTCACTATATCTCGGGATTGGAGAAGGCTCCAAGGCTGAAAATTTCACAGGGCAACAATAAAATCCTTATTTACAACGTATCCAAAATTCAGCCCACGATTCAATATATTCTAGGAGATATGATCCCTCCAAGTCAGGGTTCCAACCTCTTCTAGGATTCATCCCTAAACAGGACACCTAGCGAGAATTGCTCTATATTGGGATAAAAGGGTCCAAATAAAATTTCTAAAGATGTTCCAAAAAGGGAACAGAATTTACATTCTGTGGTTCAATATTTAGACCCCTAAGATGAAATAGTGACACATGGAAGTCTGTACAACTTTGTTGTTCTGAACAGTCATGTAATAGGTCACCTTGGGACAATGATCATAAGTCCCAATTGGTGAAACCCATTCTGATGAAACCTATGGTGTTAAAATAGGGACATGTGAGGATAACTCACTACAAATTTTTAGATAGTTAGGAGCAGCAATTCTAGAGATACCATAGAAACAATATCAGGCATTTCTGCAAAAGAAATTGGTAAACTAGGGCTTTCTATTATGGGAGCTTCCCTACACTGTTTTCAGAAAAGGAGTACATTGGACAGCTCACCTTGAAGAGATATATCTTTCTATCTAATCATATCTGAAAGATTCCAAGTTTTGAAAATTAGGGATTCTCTGACAAACCCTAAATCAGTAAGCTCCAGAACCAGGACGGACACCTCAAATTGGTAAGATCTAATCTTTTTCTATTTTCATTTGAGGTTCTTATTTCAAAGTGATCTATCACATTAGCTTGGAGATAATCTTGGTGAAGTTGAAAAATTCCAAGGATGGAATTATTTGATCTCTCTGAAAAAAATGTATTTGACACCTACATGAGTAGAGAGGTTCCAATTCTAGGGGGAGATGAAGCTCAAAGCCTTACACAAGAAGAAACTGGTCAAGGCTGAGAAGATCATTGCTGATTCAATCATGGATCACCTTGTACCACAAGTGTCTCCCCTCAAGAAACCGAAAGAGATTTTTGATTCCTTAACCAAGCTATTTGAAGGGAAGAACATAAATAATAATATTAATTTGAGAAACTAGTTGAAGAATGTGAAGATCCAAAATGCAAAGACCATACAATCATACTTTACAAGGGTCTCTCAAATCAAAGAACAAATTGAAGTGGTAAAAGAAGAAGTGGAGAATGTAGAAGTGGTGATAGCCACCTTGAATGGGCTCCCCGGATCATGGTATTCATTCATGCGAGGAATGTGTGCCAGAAGGAAGTGATTACTTTCAGTAGAATCTAGAAAGAAGAAGAAGCTCAACTCATAATAAGAGAAAAGAAGATGGGAGCAACTGAAGATCAAGCTCTCACCATCCAAAGAAAATCTCTCAAGAAATGAGGAATAAGAAGATCTCAAGTCTTCAAGAACCTCTTATTCATATTAGCATTTGGATAAGAAACGATGCTATTATTAATGAAGAATATGCTGATGCTGAAGGATCAAGAAGGAGTCTACCCACGAAACAAATAAAGATAAGTATTCAATTGTCATTTCATGATATTGTTTTGCTATGCATTTGTTTATATTCAGTTGATGTATTATGCATGATAGAATGTTTGCATTAATGATAGTATACTACTAATATGCATGTGATGGGTAAGTATCTCATGGTGCTATACAACTCTCCATTGCTACTTATCTAGAATGAAACCTCTTTGCTGACATATTGGATTAGTGCACAATCTCAATGTTGTCCTGGTGGAGATGGAAGGCATATAGAAAAGTTTCCGTGAGATATGGATCAATGTTGTATTGGATAAAGTAGTTGCATGATCATATATTTATACATAATAATTTTCCATTATGAATATACCTTATAAAATGTTTCTAACCATACAACTAATGCATTTGAATTGTAGGAAAGATCGCATACATAATCGCCTACAAGCAAAGAAGGATGAGACTTGTTCCGAAGAACAAATGACGACAGTTCAAGATGAAGAATAATATGACGAATGCGGTGACATCATTGATATAGAACCTTCCATCCATGAAGAAGTAACCAAGAAGAAAGGGAAGACCAGTTCAAGAAGAATGATGTCTAGGATGCAGTATCGATACATGAAGGGAAGTTAGTAGTTCCATCATGCAGTAGATGGAAACATGGTGGGATACAAGGAAAGATTCATAGAATGAGGTTTGTCATGAAAAGAAGGCATAGACTATGAAGAGACATTTGCAGCCATTACAAGTTAAGTCACATGATAGGCAGAATCATGTGTGCAAATGAAAGAAGGCCTTGTACGAGCTCAGAAGACACTCATGGGATAACACATACATGAGGAGCTTGATGAAGAACTGAACCTTTACTACAAGGATAATAAAGGATGACAAGATCAAAAATGGGTGCAAGAAGAGAAATTTCAAATATAGAGGATCATGGTATCCAGTGACCATAGATGGATACATAGAATATTAGTAGCAAAGGAAACTACTTGTCACTCCAGTACATAATGTTTTAGTGCATACAGTATGGAAGATAGAGGGAGTATGATGCTTTAGAGGGAGTGACTGCAGAAGATCCTAAGATTCAACATGGTACAATAGGATGGATAGATTACTGATCACTCTAGGATTTACTGAGAGTAAATTGGATTTCAACCTTTGCTTCAAGGTTGAAGGAAAAAGACTAGTGATACTCCTGTCATGTGTCAATGCACTATTTCTAGGCATGGCGGTGTGGTAGAATACATATGGAATCTCCCTCGGACAAGGGAAGTATGCAGTAGAGATCTTGAAGAGGTTCAGGATGATGGAATGCAAGGCCATGACCACACCTATGGCATCGAACCTAAAGCTATTGAGTGTTGTTTCATAAGAGTCAATTGGTGCCATGATGTATCATTAGATTATTTATTTCTTGATGTACCTGACGAATACGAGACCAAATATTTGCTTTGCTATGAACACATTGAGACATGTTCACTTGATTTCTGCAAAGCATATTCTGAGGGCTATGTTGATTTATATTTGGAAGGCAGTGTAATCGATAGGAAGAGAACTTCATAGTTCTAGTTCAGCATGGGATCAGGTGTGATCTCTTGGTTTAGGAGGAAGCAATCCTGTGTCACACTGAGTACAACTAAAGCAGAGTATGTCACAACTTGTTTGGCTAGTTGTGAGGAAGTATGGCTGAGGAAGCTACTGTCTGATTTATTTGATCTCCAGTTAGATGCTACTTGTATATGTTGCGACAACCAAAGTTGTGTGACGTTATCGAGGAACTCAGTGTTCCATGACAAGTCGAAGCATATTGAAATCAAGTATCACTATATCAGGAATATGGTGCAGAGGGGATAATTGAAGCTCTAGTATGTTGCGATAGATGAATAGATAGCTGATGTGTTGACAAAGCCATTAGCTAGAGCGAAGTTTGAGTACTTCAGGGAGAATCTTGGCTTTCTCCAGATCGAGGTTCTTGCTAAAGGGAAGTGATGAGTCTGTGAGCCATTCTAACATAGTAAAAGGATTGGTTCTTTCCATGGTGAGATGTAAGGGTTGAGCTATTCTGTCATGATGAGAGGATTGGTTCCTCGCATGTCAGATGTGAGTGCTGAGCCATTCTGATGTGACTGTAGAATTGGTTCCTACATGATCAGATATAAGCATTGAATGCCATTCTTGGAATGGAGGCACCTAGTTAGTTACCAGGAAATCTTAGTCTGGGACTAAGGGACTTTTGGATGTGACTACAGGATTGGTTCCTACATGATCAGATGTGAGTGCAGATCCTTTCTGACATTGGTTGTCAAATGTAAGTGCAGAGCCCTTTCGAAATGAAGGATTCGTTCCTTGCATGGTCAAATATAAGTGTTGAGCCTTTCTGACATTGGTTGTCATATGTAAGTGCAGAGCCTTTAGACATGGAGGATTGGTTCCTCACATGGTCGAATGTAAGTGCTGAGCCTTTCTGACATTGGTTGTCAGTTCTGAGTGCTGGGCCTTTCTGACAGGGTTGTGGGATGTGTTCCCACATGGTCATATGTGAGTGCTGGGCATGTCTTTCTGATATGATTATAGGATTGTTTCCTACCTGATCAGATATAAGTGTTGGGCAGGCCATTCTGACTTAGGGTCAGATATAAGTGCTGGAAGAAGACCTACATGGAGACTAGGCCTACAACCAGCATGAAAAATGGTTGGATCTCTAGAAATTCTTATAATGAGAAGAGCCATGAGATAACACCTGTGATGATGATCCAACAGTGATAATATAGCAGTGATGATGATCCATATCGAGTGATGATCTATATCTAGTGATGATGATCCAAATCGAGTGATGATCCAGATACAGTGATGATGATCCAGATCGAGTGATGATCAATATCTAGTGATGATGATCTAGATTGAGTGATGATCAAGATCTAGTGATGATGATCCAGATCGAGTGATGATCCAGATCTAGATGAAAATGACTTAACGATGAATATGAGGAGAACTTGACGATGATTCAGATGATATAGAGAAAAAGAATTGTGCTGATAAATTGTGTCGAGAGAATACCTTCCTAGTTAATAGGGAGTGTTGATGTAATTGTAGCTTCATAATGTATTCACTTGTATTTCTTATGTATTGTGTTTGATTTTTAACACTAAGCTAGCATAACATTAGGATCTTTAACTGAGAAAACAAGAAGCACAACAATCAAACACAAGAGACAATGAACACAGTGTTTTTCCTCAGGAAAACCATACATGGAGAAAACCCTGCAACTTCCTCAGAGAGACAATCAACACCAAAAGTGAAACCCAAAAATAGTAAGATGATCTCCCGACAGCAGTAACCTCTTTCTTCATTGCCCCAGTTTCTTTCTCTTCCTCATCTATGTGCTACAACTGAGTGTGAGTGAGTGTGTGATAAATAGAGAGGCTAGCTCTCTATTTATACTAATTCCTGACTTGACTAAATCCAACTAGGTCCTACTTCACTAGGTGAGTATAATAACCCTAGTGCCATGGAACTATGGGGACTTTAACCCTTAGAAAATAGGAGGGTTACCCACCTTGAATTAACATGACTTGTTTACATTATAAAAACTCTCGATAGGAACCTAGAGGCATTACATGACTCAAGTACATTACAAATACATCCCGCAATAAACATCGAGTTAAAATACATAAGAAATACAAGTGAATACATTCCAAATTTACAATTACATCAACACTCCCTCTTAACTAGGAAGGTATTCTCTCAACACAATTTATCAGCACAAGTCTTCTTCTCTGTATCACTGGATCATCATTGAGTCCTCATCATATTCATATTCAAGTCATCTCTATATTCAAGTCACCTTCATCTTCAAGTCATCTTCACCTGGATTTGGATCATCACTCGATCTGGATAATCATCACTGGATCTGGATCATCCCTCGATCTGAATCATCTCTGCTGGATCATCATCACTAGATATTCATGGGTGCTATCTCATGATTCTTCTTGTCATAGGAAGTTTTACAAAGCTAGCCCTTTTTCATGTTGGTTGTAGGCCTAGCCTCCATGTAGGTATTCTTCTAGCACTTATATTTGACCCTATGTAAAAATGGCCCACCCAAAACTTATATCTGATCATGTAGGAACCAATCCTATAATCATATCAGAAAGGCATGCCCAACACTCACATATGACCATGTGGGAACACCTCCCACAACCCTGTCAGAAAGGCCCAGTACTCACATCCATCAACCAATGTCTAAAAGGCTCAGCACTTACACTCGGCCATGCCATGCGAGGAACCAATCCTCCATGATGAAAGGCTCTGCACTTACATCTGACAACCAATGTTAGAATGTCTTAGCACTTATATTAAACCATGCAAGGAACCAATCCTTCATGCTGAAAGGGATCTGCACTTACATCTGACAACCAATGTTAGAAGGGCTTGCACTCAAATCTGATCATGTAGGAACTAATCCTATAGTCATATCAGAATACCCCCCAGTCCTAGACTAAGCTACCTAGTAACTGACCAGGTGGTTCCATTCCAAAAATGGAATTCAATGCTTACTTCTGATCATGTATGAACCAATCCTATAGTCACATCAGAATGGCTCAACACTCACATATGACGTGGAAGGAACCAATCCTCTCACCATGACAAAATGGCTTAGCCCTCACGTCTAACCATGGAAGGAACCAATCCTCTCACCATGTTAGAATGGATGTGGGTCTCATAATTTCCCTTTGGAGGAAACCTTGATCTATAGAACACCAAGCATTTCCTTGAAGTACTCAAACTTCACCCTAGCCAATGGATTTTTCAACACATCAGCTATCTGTTCTTCATCACAACATACTGGAGCTTCACTACTCCCCTCTACACCATATCCCTGATATAGTGATACTTGATCTCGATATGCTTAAACTTGTCATGGAACAATGGATTCTTTGACAACTTCACACAACTCTGGTTGTCACAATGTATACAAGTAGCATCCATCTGGAGATCGAATAAATCATACAGTAGCTTCCACAGCCATACCACCTCACAACTAGCTAAAAAAGCTGTGACATACTCTGCTTTAGCTGTAATCAGTGCCACATAGGATTTATTCCTACTAAACCACGAGATTACACATGATCCCATACTGAAGCAACACCCTGAAGTGTTCTTCCTATTGATGGCACTTCCTGCCCAATCTAAATCAACACAACATTCCAAGTTAATCTTCTGATTCCCCTCATACTTGAGCCCATAATCAATTGTACCCATCAGGTACCTCAGAATATGCTTTGCAACAATCAAGTGAACATGTCTCGAATCTGTCAAGAACTGGCTCAAGGTGTTCACAGCAAAGCAAATGTTTGGTCTCATGTTTTTCAGATACATCAAGGACCCAATCATCTGACAATACATTGTAGCATCAACCATCTCTGATGAAGCATCACTCAATAGTTTCAGGTTCTATGCCATAGGTGTGTTCATGGCCTTGCAGTCCATCATCCCAAACCTCTTTAGGATCTTTACTGCATACTTCCCTTGTCTGAAGGAGATTCCATCCACATTCTGCCACATCTCCATGCCTAGGAAATAATGTTACATATCCAAGTGCTTCATTTCAAACTCGGCAGCAAGATTTCTCTTCGTATTAGAAATCAACCCATCCATACATGTTACAAATAGATCATCTACATACAGTAGGAGTATTATTGGGTTGCCATCTTCAACCTTGTAGTAAAGGTTGGAATTTGCTTTACTTTTGGTAAAGTCCAAACTACATAGAAAGCTGTCAATTCTGTCGTACCTTGTCTTGGGTGCCTGTTTCAAACCATACAGGGCTTTCTTCAATCTGCAGACATGAGATTCCCAGTCATGTGTCTCAAAACCAAGTGGCTATTGTACATAAACTTCCTCTTCCACTACACCATTCAAGAAAGCAGTCTTGACATCCATTTGGTGTATCTTCCATTTCATCACTACAGCCAGAGCAAGTACTGATCTGATAAAAGTGTATCTGGCTACAGGTGCAAACGTTTCTTCATAGTCTATTCCTTCTTTCTGGGAGGAACCTCGAGCCACGAATCTTGCCTTGTATTTCTCTATGCTACCATCTACAACATGCTTGATCTTGTAGATACATTTGGAAGTTACAACCGAATTCCCTTCTGGTCTTGTGACAACATCTCAAACATTATTCTTCATGATGGATTGATACTCTTCGATCATAGCATCCTTCCATTATTTATGTTCTGCTGCTTCATCATAACTGGAAGGTTTTTTATTGATAAAGTCACATATTAAATCTACATATCCAGAGCAAGATCTGGTTCTCTTTCTTTCTCTATGATTCTCTTTTGGAGCCCCATATCTTTCCACACCTTGGATAAATTCTTGTACCCAAGCAGGTTTCCTCTTGTGAGGATTCTTCTCTTGAGGTGGATCTACAGGTCTTTGTGGTTCTTCAAATTCTTGATCTTATTCTTGAATTTCTTCATTCATGGTTGTATCATGAATTCTGGGTGCTTCTACTTCTTCTGGATCTTCAGTAGGTCTCTTTCTAGATCTGTTGTAAGCTGTGTCTTTGTCAAATGTTACATCCTTTCTCATGTCGATCTTCTTGAATCCTGGGAAGTATATTCTGTAAGCATTCAATCTTTCAGAGTATCCCACAAATATACCCTTCTTTCCTGAAGGATCTAGTTTTGTTCTCTTCTCTTTTGGAATGTGTATGTACACTAGACAGCCGAATATTCTGAGATGGCTGACTTTTGGTTTCTTACTGGAAAAGACTTCTTCAGGAGTCTTGTTCTCAAGTACTCTATGTGGATTACGGTTCTTTCCATACACTATTTTTCTAGTAGCTTCTACCCATAGATGCATGGGAAGATCATGATCATCAAGCATTGCTCTTGCAGGCTTCCATGATAGTTCTATTCTTCCTTTCTGCAACCCCATTTTGTTGTGGATTATATGGAGTGGATAACTCCCTCTTAATCAATGATTCTTTGCATAAGTCTTTGAATTAATTTGATGTGAATTCTCCTCCATTATCTAATCGAAAGGTCTTGATATTTTTTTCTATGTGGTTCTCGATCAAGGCTTTGAATTCCTTGAACTCGCTGAAAACTTCATCTTTGTTCTTCATGAATTAAATCCATGTCTTCCTAGAAAATTCATCAATGAAAGAAACATAGTATACATACTCGCTTAGTGAACTTAATGACATTGGTCCGCATACATCGCAGTGGATGATTTTCAAGATTCATTTTTCCTTGCTCTCACTACTTGGAAATGTCTTCTTTGTATTCTTTCCTTTCACACATCTTTTCTAGACCCCTTCATGTTTTGCTTGAATTTCTGGAAGACCTTCAACAGCTTTAATTGCAAGTGGTAGTGCTCTGTAATGCACATGTGCAAGCCTTCTGTGCCAAATTTCATTTGGCTCTACTATATCATGGATCAATTCTTGTTCTGGATGACCCTTTAATTTGTATAAACCTCCTTCTTGTTCTCCAATCACTATTGCATCGTCAATAGTATTTCCTCTTAACCACATGAGGACTTGGCCATCTACAAATGCAACCCTCGTGCCTTTTGCATCTAGTGTCCATATGGATAGAAGATTCTTCTTTAGTCTTGGTGTTATAGCTTATTTCACCACTCTAGGTGAATCACACTTTGTATGGCCTTCCCCTATCCCGCTGCAGACTCCTTAGACCCCATGGACCATTTTCTATCCTTTGATGTTTCCTTGACCATCCCTAAAAACATGAGAAAAATGATACACATGATTTTTAAACCTATAAGCACGTATATACACGGGTTTGACCACTAAATCTGCGTACATTGGGATGTGTACAAAATCCAAATCCTTTAGGAGTTTTCCTTGACATGGATCCGACTCACTTGACTCCTGGTCTTCCTTATTCCTTGAGATCGCCCGGATTCAACCTTTAATTATCCCTTTGAAAAGCTATATAAGGAACCCCTTGGTACATTGAAGGCATAAGAGAGAATTGAGAACAAAGAAACCATAGTCCATTGTTGCCAGAACTTATGCTTGAGTCTGCATCCCTTTGTCCCTTGGAGCACTGTTGTGTTCTTCCCAAGCTTGCATTTTGCTTGTGAGCTTGCTATCTAGATATGGAGGATTGAAGTGGTGGAGGCCCAAGTGGGGGATTTAGTTTCTCCAGTTTGCAGATGTGCCGACAGAGGTTGTATCTTGTAATCTCTGATTTATATTAATAGAAATATATTTTCCTGTCCAATAATGTGTGTTTGAATGAATATTTTATCCATTGTATTATGTCAAATGCTTATACATTATTGATTATATATGCTAGAATAGATCTAACACCATGATATAAAGAATTCTTGTATTGTTTACTTATTGTTGAGGAAGTAATCTATCAATTCAAGCTGAAGTTGGAAAGCTCAACGAGGATCTACTTCAACCATCCGGAATAAGGTACGAGGTTTGATCCTTTAGTGTTAGACTTTTAATCTCTATTTCATATTGGAAAGGATTGATTTCTAGAGTGAAGCTGTCTGTTGTGGTAACCCAAGCCATAGGAATTTCTCTCCGTAACAGAATTGACAACTCCACTGGGGAGTTCCTAGTAGTTTTCCTTTGGGGGTTGTTCTATCGACATTCAATGAATTTGAATTGCTCTTTCTCTCTTGTTTCTATGTCAGGTCTGGGGGCATGCATGCTTGTCTCAGCTTGTCTGTTTGCCTTGATTTTATGCACCTTTCTTCCTGTACATGAGTTTTTAACTCACAGTTGTGCATACACATGGGTTTCTCTTCGATTTCCACATATACACGTGGGTTTACTGTGAACAGTCACGTATGCCCTTAATTTCACCTTTTTTTGGAAGCTAAATGGTTCCTGGGTGAAGTTTGATGATTGATGAGTCTCCTTTGGCACTACCTGAGTCTGTTTATACCTCTGTTTCTGACCATAAACGTTTTTTTTAGGCTAAGTTTTTTCTTTTTAAGAAGGTTCTTGTCATGGCATTTTCGATTTTTTGTTTGAGATTAGTGCATTAGAGTTCTTTTACCTTAGTGCTTTGCTCGAGTGCTGTTTATGTGTTCGTGCAAAGTCTAGGGGTTGTAGGATCATTCTTTTGCTTTTTGCATCTCATTTTATTTCAAAAAATCCAAAAACATTTGCTTATCATCATGCATTGCATTTTGCATTTGGCATTGTACTTGCACTAGATTTGCTTTGGAGTATTAGTTAGGACTTCATATAGGAAATATTGCATTCATCATTTGAAGAAAAATTGTGCATTTCACATAGTAGCATACCCTATTTTCATGGACACAATGCATTTGCATTGATTGTTAGGTGTGAATTTTACTTCATGTTGTGTCATAACACCATTAGTTGCACGACCATATCCCTCTTTTGAGTAATAAAGCCAATTAAAATCAACACTAAATTAAAATGAACTACACTCTTTTCTTTTATAGGGTGCACCAACAAGCTTATGTTTTAGGATCTTGGAATAGTTCATTGTAAGAAAATTCTGCAAGATCACTAAACAACAACATGTATGTGTCTGTCCAGGTGAGTGTGTGAAATCCTTGGTATAACTAGTGTTTCTCAGGATCCTCCTCTCAAAAGGGAGTTAAGCACGAGCCAGTGTGAGTGGTTATAGATTGGGATGACCCCTAGTCATAACTGAGTAGCACCGAAGACATTTCCAGGATTGTATTCGTATCTGGGGGCTCTTTCAAGAGTTTCAGGCTTTGCTACCCTGCCCATATGGTCAATCCTACCTATGACTGTCCACCTGAGCATTGATTATATTGAGGTGACCTTAGTGGCCTTCCCTAGGATATCGAGGGGGTACTTTGCAGGGGTTATTCTGCAGGTGTCCCAACCAGGTTGGGGTCGGACAACACATTTGTTTTACGCATTGAAGCTGAGGGCCACAATAATTGGTTACGTACCTCCGCTTGTTGTGTATGGGAGTCTCAAGCCTCTCCTAGGTGAGACATACCTGCTTCATTCGGGAACCCACTTATCCAGCCCTTTTTTTCTTGCATCTGGTTTTAGATTTTATTAGTGATTTCTCTATGCATGATAGTTGGCCTAGGGTTTACGTAAATAGAGAGTCTTTTCTATTTTTTAAGTCATTGTGGATTCAGGTGTGGCTCCTTGCCATTCTCGTCATTTAGTAAGAATTCCACCTTCTACTTCTCCTCCTCCTTTGAGAGAGAGACCTAGACATTCTAGGAGAACTATTTCGCACATTGATTCACACACCATGGGAGACCATTTAGAAGGTATTCCTAAACCACCTTCTCCCATTCGTGTAAATGATGGGAATTTTACTCCTACTTACAATCCTTCACCTGACTTGGCTTAGTTAGGTCTTGTGATTTATGAGATATGAACCATGCATGATAGACCTACTCACTCTAGGGTTGATTCCCCATTGACGCGTTACTGGTATGGAATGCCGGAGGACGCCGAGACTCATTTTGAACCCGCCAGCACTAGCTATGGTAGTTATGGTATGTCTAGTTTTCCTACACATGATTTGGCATTTCATGTCGAATCTGAATTCAAGCCTAACACTATTCCTGGGGGCACTCTCATTCCTTACCATGCGGAGAGGTTTGGGAGCACTAGTCACATTGCACCTTCCATCCAGTGGCAGAAGTTACATCACATATCCCTCCTAAGTCTAGGGTTAGTGATTCTATTAGGATACTAGATCTACGACGAGTGACGATAGGGAATAGTACATACATTATTACTCAAATTACTTCATCCTCTATCCCTAGTTCTTCAAATGTTCACCCTCCACCTTATTCACGTGGTCCTTCGAGTCAGCACATGGCTACGATTCAGGTTTGTACTGCGGTTAATAGACTGATTGTGTCTTAGGTTTACATACTGCTCGTTGCTTCGGGAAGTTATGTTCATACTTCTAGAGGTCATGTTACTACTTCCGGGGCATATATCCCTACTTCTGGTATGTATATTCCTACTTCCGAAGCGTATCTTCCTACCTACAAAGTGTCTCATGGAACACCACATGCGATGACTTATGGACCTTATTATGGGATGCAGTATGGATAGGGTTCTTCACCTTATGGGGGTGGGTATCAACAACCTGCTTACTCTCCTAATTACGGCTTTGTAGCTCCTACTAGTCAAGGTCCACCACACTATGGTGCTTCCACGCCACCCTATATAGGTCATACGGGAGGAGAGCACTATTGCCATGGCCATGGTGGTAATCAGACCTATATGAATCAGGGAGCAGTTCATTGACCTCATTATCCTAGGATCCCTTTCCTTTCAACACTCAATATTTCAAACTTGTCGAGATTGATGAACGATCCTGTAGCTCATGACCCAGCTTGGCCAGCTGTCCCTACCAAGCTTCCTTCGGACATACCTAAGTTTGAGGGAAAACTGGGAGAGGATCCAAGTGAGCACATTACTATGTTTCACCTATGGTGCTCTTCAAATTCCTTACATCAGGATTCAATCTGTTTGAGACTATTTCAACGCACCCTCACAGGGCCTACCATGAAATGGTATAAAGAGTTACCTAGGGGAGCTTTCGCTTTGTTCGACGAACTTGCGACGACTTTTCTTAACCACTTCCAGCTACCAGTGTGTTATGACGTTGGTACTGAACTCTTGTCGACATTTCAGCAAGATAAAGCCACACATATCTTTGATCACATTCAAGAGTGGCGTAGACAGAAGAGGTTAATTAAAGCCTTTATACCACCAGAGTTCCTCCTCGAGTGGTTCCTCAAGTCATTATTTCCATATATAGTGAAGTATGTTTCTACATCCGGAGTGCAGAATGAGGAACAAGTGATTTTTAGGGCACTGGAACTGGACTTGATCTATGCTCAGTCTGGTTTGTTATATGAGATTATTTCCAATGCTCCGCATTCTAGTTTTGACCTCAAAGTCAAACCTGGACCACATGTCGATGGCATTGTGGGTTTTGCAAGTGCAAAACCTGTGGATTCGGTTGCAAAACAAGTAAATAAATTGTCAATAAACCAATCTGCTTCAGGACAAGCTATGGATTTGTCTCAACCCACCCAAATGGTGAGTGTACTTTCTATGCAATCGTTGGACCAGAAGGGTAATCAGCAGCCCAGACGAAATAGAAAAAAGGGTAAAAACAATCGTAAGGGTGGGAATAAGAATGAGAATGCTAATAGTAATGACAAGAATGGCTGGAATGCTGGGGGCGACAAGCAAGCTAGAATTAAGGTTAAGTTCCCTTGCAAGTTATCTAAGGATGATCACCTCACTTACTTATGCCCTCATATTGAGGAAGCTTCGAGATTCTTGGCACAGGGCCCTGCTGTGCTAACTGACCCTTTACCGCACAATCAAAATATGAACTTGAAGTCCCATGACCAGTCTGGTGGTGATCAAGATCCACCAGAGACTAGTGATTGTGGTTGCATTAACATGGTCTGTGCTGTGAAATTTGTGACCCGTGTGAAAGATTATGGTTCGTCACAACCCAGCCCAAGCAAAGAGCGTGATCCACCAAGGTCCCCTTTGCATATTGAGAAACCTATGGACAAACCTGATACTACACCTCGCATTCATAAGGGAGTCCTTAATCATTCAGGGCATAATCCCAATGCCCGAGCCACCCAGAACTATTCAGTTGTCAAGGATTTGGGCCACACTCCTTGTGTGATGTCTGCATTGGAAGTGCTTCAGAGTTGTCCTTTGCAAATGAAGGTGTTGCTTTCTACCCTTGGTGTGAACGATGATGATTCTTCCTCCGTGATCAAATTTGAAACCACAGGACTTCAACCTTGCTTTCCCTACTATGTGTCTCTTTTGATTCATGTAGAATTTCTTAATATGATCATCAAGCGCACTGTGATTGATGAGGGCACTGCTGCTTCTGTGATGTCTTTATCCTACTAGAAGGATCTGGGTTCCCCTGAGATATCTAAATCAGTGACCATGTTAACTACGTTCGATGGGAGATATTTTAGGCCACACGGCATCCTTCCTTCCCTTAAAGTCTATTTGGGAGGGAAGACCATTGTGATAGAGGTCAAGGTGTTTGATGCACCCCTTGACTACAATCTCTTGCTAGGTAGGAACTGGATGTACAATATGGAACCCATTGCTTCTTCCCTGTTCTGCATTGTATGCTTTCCACATAAAAGGAAGATCATAACGATTGATCAAACAACATTCAAGAATCCATCTGTTACCACATCTTCGGGAGCTTCGATCTTGATCATTGAACACTCTCAGCTGGCAACTGGGAGTGTGGGTGTAGGCATGTACCCATCCCTCATGGGAATATTTAGTTGTCCTGCACCGATCCTTATGATAGGATCTAGTTTTGATGAGGCTTTGACATCTATGAGATCGGTGTCTTTTCACACAATTCATATGGAAGATCCTTGGATTCTTCCTACATCGAGTACTTCAAGTGAGCTCGTCGTGACGGACGCGCAATTTCCTGCAACTATGATATCTTATCGAGCTAATCTTAAGTGTGTTGCAGATCCTAGTCCTTCCTCTTTGTGGAAGGAGGAGGAGGACCCTTATGTGCTGCCAGCATGGGCAGTACCGTGTTCTCACACACTTGACTACCTTGATATGTTTTTTCGTTCAGATGAAGCTATTATCTAGGGTATGTCTGGAGTTGAGCCACCATGGGAGGAACTCCATCATAGATCGTACTTTCTTCCAGAGCTTGACCACTTGGAGCATGAGGATTTTAGGGCGGTTCTTAGTCAGAGAGTTGGTATTCCTATGGTTCCATTAAGCTCTCTTGGTCCGATGGCTGATGGAAACATGGCGAACATATCTTCAACAATTCCTATCAACATCTCTCGCGATCCTAGCATGATAGAGAATGTCAATATTGGGGCGGAATGTTCCCATGCTGAGATTCTAGAATACACCCAGATATTTAAGGAATTCTGTGATATTTTTGCTTGGTCTTATGATGAGATGCCACTTATTGACCCTCATATTGTTGAGTTAGAGATTAATACTTACTCCAACGCTAAGCCTATTCGACAACGTTTACGTGCGGTGAATCCTAGGAAAGCACCCACGATTAAGGCAGAGATAGAGAAGCTATTGAAAGTTGGTTTCATCTATCCGATTCCCTCAATGGAGTGGGTTTCAAACCCCATTCCAGTGGATAAGAAGCAGGGAGAGATCCACATATGTACTGATTTCCATGATTTGAATCGTGCCTATCCTAAGGACAATTTCCCCACACCATTTATTGATCATATTTTGGATGAGTGTGTGGGTAGCGAGGTGTTTTCCTTCATGGATAGATTTTTTGGATATAATTAGATACAGATTAAACCTGAGGACCAACATAAGACTGCATTTATCTGTCCTTGGGGAATGTTTGCATATTGAAAAATGCCTTTCGGCCTTAAAATCGTTGGAGCTACATTTCAACGGGCAATGACCTTGATCTTCCATGATCTCAAGTCTATTTTCGAAGTATTTTTGGATGACCTCACTGCTCATTATCGTATGAGAATGCATCATCCCTATCACTTGAGATTAGTATTCGAAAGATGTCGGCACTATTCAGTTAGATTAAATCCTCATAAGTGCATCTTTTGTGTGAAGTCAGGTTGTTTGTTAGGATTCATTGTTTCTAAAGAGGGTATAAGAGTCAACCCTTTGAAGGTTGAGGCAATAATTCAGTTGTCTCCCCTGAAGAATATTCATCATCTTCAGTGTTTGGAAGGCATGGAAAACTTCTTATGAATATTTGTTGTCAACTTTTCCAATTTGACTGGAGGCTTCATGCATCTCTTGAAGAAGGACACCCCCTTTTATTAGGATGAGTGAGCCCAGGAGTCCTTTGATGCACTCAAGCAAGCCCTAGCATCGGCCCCGGTGATTAGTCCCCTGGACTATAGCCGTGATTTTATATTATATGTGGCCATGTCATTAGAGACGATTGGTATGGTTTTGGTTCAAGAGGATGAGGAGCTCCAGGAGCATGTCATATACTATTTAAGCCAGAACCGTATTGACTCAGAGATTCATTATTCTCATGTCGAGAAGATTTCTTTAGCTACCGTACATGCGGTTCAGCGATTGAGACATTATATTCTCCTTCGCCAGACCTTGGTTGTAGCTGATGTCAATCTGTTTCAATTTTTCCTCACTAGAAGGATGATTGGGGGGAAATATAATAAATGGATTTTCATTCTGCAAGAATTTGATCTCGAGTTTGTTTCGGCAAAATCAAAGAAGTCTTTAGTTTTTGCAGAGCTTTTATCATATTTCTTGAGTGAGGCCGAGGAGTTGGTTTGTGAAGATACGTTTGTCGATGAACACATCTTCTTAATCTCAACATTAGACCCATGGTATGGGGATATCATAATATATTTACAAACATTGAATATCCCTACTCACCTCTCGTGAGATGAACAACAATGATTACGCCACGTCTCTAAGAACTACCTCATAGTGGATAACACTTTGTACTTCCGTGGAGTATATTCCATTTTATGATGTTGTTTAACTCATGAGGAGGCTGACGTAGTGCTGAATGATTTCCATGGAGGGGCATGTGGTGGTGATTTATTTGGGCTTTCTAGAGCTCAAGAGATTTTAAGAGCGGGCTATTTCTAGCCGTCGATCTTTAAGGATTGTGTTGATGCGGTCAAGAGGTGCCACCCTTGCCAGGTGTTCACACATAATATGCACTTGAAACCTACCCCGTTACATCCCATTATCACTGCTAGTCCCTTCACTAAATGGGGGCTCGATTTTATGGATTGCAACCCAGCTTCGACTGGGGGGCACCATCATATTATAATGGTTGTTGATTACTTCATGAAATGGGATGAGGCTATTCCTAGAGTAAAATCCGACGGTGAGACAACTTCCCACTTTGTATTCAACCAAATTATTACTCAGTTCAGGATTTCGAAAGAGCTTGTCACTGACCATGTCTCGCACTTTCAGAACCGTATGATGGAAGAGTGGGCATCGAATTTAGGGTATAAGCAAGAGAATTCCTCTTCTTACTACCCTCAAGCAAATGGACAGGTATAGGAAGTGAATAAATCACTCAAATCCATTCTCCAACGAACCATTGCACAAAGCAAGAACAATTGGCACATCATGTTATATCCTGCTTTGTGGGCATATCGAACCGATGTTAAGACTGCCACTGGTTTTTCTCCATATCAACTTGTACATGGAGTGGAGTCGATATTTCTGGTTGAATGTGAGATTCCTTCTTTGAAGCTAGCTGTAGAACTCTTACCGGACACTTCACCATTGGAGGAGCATTTGGTTCACTTTGATCAACTTGATGAGCAGCGTCGAGATGCCCTGGTGGCTCTAGAACTTAATAAATTTCGTGTAAATCCCCAATACGATAAGTTTGTCCATCCAAGGGTGTTTAGTGAAGGATACTTGGTCCTTTTGTGTGATCAACTGAAAGAACCCTTGGGGGCAGGGAAATTTAATCCTATGTGGCGTGGTCCTTACATGGTCAAGCGTGTGTTAAAGAAGGGTGCATATGAGTTAGTGGATTATGAAGGAACGACCTTGACGGAGCCTAGAAATGGACTCTATCTTAAGAAATACTATGCATGATCTTTAGCCAAGGCTACTTATTGTATATTATTGTATAGTTTTGCATAGTTAGGTATTTTTCTTATCATGATCCGGTTTGTGATTAGTTTCCATTTATTTTGGCAGATGTCAATAGAATCTTCCACCTACATAGGATTTATGGATGGTGCAAGCCATCACACTCAACACTCAGCCTCTGCTGCTTGGGTGATTTATACTCCTATGGTTCAGGTACTATCTTCAGGAGGTGTATGTCTATGGCCATCTTCCAACAATGTTGCTAAATATAGTGTCATTATCGAGCTTCTACGGGATGCCATTTCACATGGTGTTCTCTCTCTTGAGGTACGTCATGATTCGGAGTTAGTAGTGTCACAGCTCAATGGTTTGTACCATGTTAGAGATCCGATGTTATTGAGAAGATTCTTATGTGTGAGATTGTTAGAACAAAAATTTGACAATATAACATATACACATATTCCAAGAAATAATAATCAAGTTGTTGACTCATATGCTAACTACATGTTAGATTGGCATTTGTTTCATTCACAATAAATTAATCACAAGCACAATTTTTACACATGTAAATAAATAAACCGATCACCATAAAACTTTTTATATACATCCAAAATGTGATAATACATAGTGTCATGATACAAAATTGGGGCTTTCAAGCCACCAACATAGAATACAAGGTAGTACAAAATGTATACACTTTCAGGTGTCTAATCCTGTGGAGGAGGAGGAGGGTTGTGATCATGGAAGGTCACTACGGCTCTAGCTAGCCATTGGAATCATTGCACCCATGTGCATGGTACACCCACCACCTGCCGCTGCATAGCCTCAGGAAATTCCTTGACTTGCACCATGGGAACCCTATGTGTCAGTCTCACAAAATTGGTATGAATGATCAGGAGTGTCTGCTCTGCATCCACATCCATGATGTCATCTCCTCTTCCCCTTCGTCTATGACGAGGGAAGCCATCTGGCCACCATGGTCCCACATCTGCACACAAATGGTAGATGTCACTATGTATTGTCATGCAAAAATATGTCTTTTTGATTCCATATAATCAAGAAAACACAAAAAAATTAAATAACTCAAAAAAATTTAAAAAGAGAGGGTCAATATTTGTCACCTATATATCCATATGCCGATCCTGGTGGTAGCAGCATGTCTGGGTCCCCCCGAAAATATATACCTACATAGGGGTAGTCATCGACGAAAACTATTTGTCGTCACCACCATGAAAAGAAGTCAGCTGGATATGGGTTGGCCACCCTACCACCCCCCAGTTTGTGCATAGCATCTGCCCAATGCCATTGGGTCAGATCTGGAACTTCGTGAAGAGGAACGTCCACTTTGGGGCTCAATCCTAGAACATGCTCAAAGAAAAACATGCTCAAAATACTACTGAACCCGAAGTTCTGTATTCTACCTTCCTTACACTCACTGAGCTGATGTTTCATGTTGCTCAGTAGTGTAGTGCTCTAGTCATAAATCACGGGTCTCATGCACTCCACTGCATAGAACATCAAAGGCCATGAGGCCTGGTGGAGTGAGGCCAAGCCTGCTATCTTGTCCAATGTCAATAGTATGGCCTTTAGGCCCAGCACCTGTATAGCATTGGTAGGGACCTGACTCCCCACCTTCTCTATGTCTGGATAGTAGTACACCACAATGTACTTGTCGATAGTTAGGCCACCTCCTGGGCCACCATGAGAACGAAGGCTCACCACCTCCCCTCGTCTAGAAAGCCCTGTAATGAAGTATATGTCCTCCACCTCTATGGTGAGGGACATCCCATCTATCTAGAAGGACTCTGAGTCTGGATCCCAATAATCCACCAGCATCTGTAATCATCTTGGTTTGGCCCTCAAACCAAGAAACCAAAACTTGTAGAGTCCACATGCACATAGAGCTTGATGAGCCATTAGATTGGCCCTTATTGCTTCCTCTACCTCACCATGCTCACGCTCTCTCCACTCTAGGACCATCCTTCACAAGAAATTGCAAATTTTCCCATTAGATTATTGAAAAAACCTTATGCGCGTTGTCATATGGGACTGTTTTCAAAACAACCATGTATGTACACGGGTTTGAGGTCATTTTCCGCGTATATCCATCCCTATACGCGGAAAAAACCTCAATTTTTGTGTGGGCCACATCGCCCATTTTAGGTTGGCCTAGAAAGATTAATTGACCATGGAATTTTGTGAAAATTGCATCAAAATTAAAGAGAAGAGCATGGGTAAATACCTGGAAGAAACGGTAGTGGATTCCATTGGCTGGATCTCCTGGAATTCGCTGTTGAAAATCAGAGCTCAAATGGGTAAAAGTTTCAAATGTTTTATAATATTTTGAATTGTTTACTATTTATAGAAAAGTTTCAAATATTTGAAAATTTTTACCCCTGTTCCTATAGTTTCGACATTTTCTAACCATTTTAGACCATTTTTGACATAATTCATGATGTAGAGGACCTTTTTCAATG
Source organism: Pseudotsuga menziesii (assembly GCA_001517045.1). Classification (NCBI taxonomy): domain Eukaryota; kingdom Viridiplantae; phylum Streptophyta; class Pinopsida; order Pinales; family Pinaceae; genus Pseudotsuga; species Pseudotsuga menziesii. The sequence continues at coordinate 38,511 of LPNX011141601.1, read as the reverse complement.
CCGTTTCAATAGTTGGATTGACCCGTTCATGTCGATCTCAGGTATCATGTCTAAATTGGTATATAGGTTAGGTTTCATCACCATTTTCATTTTTCATGACCTTATGACCATATCATCATGACCTTAGGTACGAACCCACTCTGTTATGTCACGGAACCTTCTTGTTGTTTTAGAAGTGGCATGATACGAGTGGTAGAGCTTCACCTTACATGGGTACCCTAGTTAGCACCTTATTTTCATTTGGTGCCTATGCCAGCGTTTTCTCTTTTAGGGTGTGGAAGCCTGTTGTATAGTACTGCCATGACATTTCGCAAGCGCCTCATACTCCTCTTGATCTTTTGCTGGCCTATTTCCCTCAGGACTCCCTCATGTCAAGTTGTGAATGCATTATCATGAGCTTTTCGTGCCTTATTGAGATTTATGCTGGCTCCCCTGACATTGCATCTTCAGCGATATATCCCGATCTTGTCTCATGTCTATCCACGTAGAGCCATTTTTTATATCCTTCGTAGCTTGTTTCCCTTTTTTACCGGGAGGGGATTTTCCCCCGACTGTTGATATCCTACACATGTATCCTTGCATTGAGCATATGTATGTTCCACTGCTTGGAACTATTTTTTTTGTTCTTATGACACTCATATCCTCCTAGTCTGTAACTATAAAGCCATTTTATTCTTTTTCAATATTTTTAAATAACTGAAAAAGTCCAAAAAAAAACCAAAAAACCAAAAATCCAGACAACGAAAGATGTTATCTTTGGCTGCTGTCGACTCGTGTCACCTTTGAATAGAGCATTGTATATCACATCCATTGGTTGGGTTATAGTTTGAATTTAGGAGCTGTACTCATTTATCAGAGTTTATCTCCACCGATTGGTTAAGCTTCCAGTCCCTATGGAGCCTCTGTCGATGCCTTCTGTGTCGCAGAGATGTCCCAATTTGTATATCAAGTCTATGCTGCCTTTATTCAGTCACCATACACTGTTATGCTCTTGTTCAAAGGAAGTTGAAGCCTGAGTCGGCCATTCCTCAGTTCTCTTGACTGTGCATGTCGGCCATTCCTGGTACAGTTACTGGTTCGTTCACCTTATGATCGAGTCCTTCCACATTATACAACTTTGTTGAGTACCTCGTGTTGGATGATGGGGGATGCCTTAATTCCCTCCTTCCAGCGGATTTCATCCCATCGACTTTATATCATTTATTCTAGGAGTGGAATCTAGAGTCATTTTGAGTACCTTGAGACTTGCAGTCATCAGTGGTAGGTTCTCTCACCATCGACGGTCTTTGGGAATACATCAATGTCCCTTGATCGATGGATGCTCTCAAGTGTTCGACCTCAACACATTTATTCACACTTGTTAGTTTGCACTCTAGTACCTTGATTCCCATTTTCATTATTGGTGGGTGATCTCGCGTCTGTTAACTGTATACATTAATGACCGATAATCAGACGATGGACTACTATGTTCAACCTTGACACCTCTATTCGCATGGTAGGACATGTACTCGTAGTGGTTTGTGTATAAGACTTTCTAGATTGGTGGCATCTCTTATATGCTACATCCTTGATCATGCCAGTGTTCATGAGATTTCATCTCTTGTGACTTGATTCTAGTATATGTCAGATATTTCCAGCCACTATGGAGATCTTGATCTGTTATATATCTTCAGCCATTATGGAGATCATGGTCCTTTGTATATATTCATCATGGAGATTCTGATCTATGTATATTATATGTGGTGATGACCACTTATGTGATATCGTGTATCATGCCTATTCATGGCCACTGTACTCTTATGTATCTAGAACTACTATATGTATTTGCAGTTATGTGCAGAGTTGTATTATTGTACTATGCTGATTGGGTGGCTAGTCTTCCATTTGGGATCCTTCATCACTCCACTTCTGGGATGGAATTATAATGTATTTTGGCCATCATATGACCCCTCTGACCTCACACATTAGGGGGCATATGTTATAGTTGATTTAACCACTCCAAGTGAATCACACTTTGTATGGACTTCCCCTCTCCCACTGCAGACTCCTTAGACCCGATGGACCATTTTTTGTCCTTTGATGTTTCCTTGACTATCCCTAAAAACATGAGAAAAATTATACACGCGACTTTTAAACCTATAAGTGCGTATATACGTAGGTTTGACCACTAAAACTGCGTACATTGGGATGTGTAGAAAATCCAAATCATTTTGGAGTTTTCCTTGACATGGATCCGACTCACTTGACTCCTGGCCTTCCCTCTGCCTTGAGATCACTCGGATTCGACCTTTCATTACCCCTTTGAAAATCTATATAAGGAACCCCTTGGTACATTGAAGGCATAAGAGAGAATTGAGAGCAAAGAAACTATAGTCCATTGTTAACAGAACTTAAGCTTGATTCTGCATCCCTTTGTCCCTTGGAGAACTGTTGTGTTCTTCCCAAGCTTGCCTTTTTCTTGTGAGCTTGCTATCTAGAGATGGAGGATTGAAGTGGTGGAGGCCCAAGTGGGGGATTCAATTTCTCCAGTTCATAGACTTGCCGACATAGGTTGTATCTTGTAATCTCTAATTTATATTAATAGAAATATCTTTTCCTGTCCAATAATGTGTGTTTGAATGAATATTTTATCCATTGGATTATGTCAAATGCTTATACATTATTGATTATATATGCTAGAACAGATCTAACACCATGATATATAGAATGCTTGTATTGTTTACTTATTTTTGAGGAAGTAATCTATCAATTCAAGCTGAAGTTGGAAAGCTCAATGGGGATCTACTTCAACCATCCGGAATAAGGTACGAGGCTTGATCCTTTAGTGTTAGAATTTTAATTTCTATTGCATATTGGAAAGGATGGATTTTTTGAGTCAAGTTGTTTGTTGTGGTACCCCAAGCCATAGGAAATTCTCTCCATAACACCTGGTACAAATAAGACACCCTTCATCTTTATAGAATTTCTGGGGTCTAGCTTGTAGGAGGATTCACCACTACCTTTTATGGGATATTGTTAGTAATCCCCAAGTTTCACCTTATGGGGTGAATTATGTTCAGATAGTTTCTCAAAGGATTCCTTGAAACCTGTCATGTGTTTGGAATCCCCACTGTCAATAAGCCAAGCTTTGCTTCCATGAGTGACAGTTCCCATGAGAGAGGAGATCAAAACATATTCATCTTCACTTGAAGAGTCTTCACTTTCTTGATTTACTCTCTTCCTAGGAGGATCATCATCCTCAGCAGTGTATGCATGATGTCTTCTTTTGAAGTTCTTCTTCTTCTTGGATCCATTCTTATTCTTGGGAAAATTTCTACCAAAGTGTCCTATTTCATCACATGCATAACAACTGAGTTTTGATGGATCCCTTCTTACAGGATTGTTTTTCTAATGAGAATGCTTATTTTGGTGATGATGATTTTCCCTTCTTCCTTTCCTGGAGTGTACTGTGAGTGCTTGATCTTCACTTCCCATATTTTCTTCTTGAGATGCTATCTGAGATTCTTCTTGTGAACATTCTTCCCACAGTCTACTGAACTTGACTAACTTCTTCCTAGCACAGATTCCTTGGATGAAAGAATCCCATGACCTAGGGAGGCCATTCAAGGTTGTCATCACAATTTCTACATTCTCCACTTCTTCATCTACTACTTCCAGTTGTTCTTTGATCTAGGATACCCTTGTGAAGTATGCCTATATGGTCTCCTCATTCTAGATATTTACATTCATCAACTGGTTCCTTAGAGTCATCTTCCGATTGATGTTCTTCCCTTCAAACAGTTTGGTTAGGGAAGCAAACATACCTTTAGGTGTCTTGAGGGAGGACACCTATGGTATGAGGTGATCCTTGATAGAATCAGAAATGATCCTCTTTTCCATAACCATGTTATTCTTATGTAAGGCCTTGGCCTCATCTCCCTCTGGAACTGGAACCTCCTCACTGATATAGGAGTCCAACTCATTCTCTTCCAGGACTAGGGAGATCCTATACTTCCAGGCTCAAAAGTTATCAGCTCCCTCAAGCTTTTCATCAAGATTGGTATGATGAGACATATTAAATGAGAACCTCAAATGGAAATACAAAATATTTATATCTTACCAGGTCAAGATGTCGAATCTAGATTTGGAGTTGAAATCCTACAATGCTGGTTTAGGAGAAGATTAGGGTTTTTATTTTTTGGAGTTCTGTACAACAAAATGCTTTGAATTTGATCCCTAACTTTGATTTTGATGAGGAGATCAATCCAGGCCTGGGCTCACTGAAAATTTCCACTTCTGTGAAAATCCCTAATTTTCGGCAGCAGTGTCGGGTCCAAAACTGAAAAACCTCAGAATTGGATTCTGCTTCGACAGACCTATTTCTTGTGCCCTTCAGTGTGTGATAAATATAAATGCTAGCTCTCTATTTATACCAATTGCTGACTTGACTAAACCCAACAAGGGCCAACTTCACTAAGTGAGTATAATAACCCTAGTGCCCTGGAACTGCAGGGGATTTAACCATTAGACAATAGGAGGCCTACCCACCTCGACTTGACATCACTTTTTTACATTATAGAAAATCCCGATAGGAACCTTGCAGCATGACATGACTCAAGTACATTACAAATACATCCCGTAATAAACATTGGGTTGAATACATAAGAAATACAAGTGAATAGATTCTGAAGTTACAATTAAATCAACATATTGTAGCCCAATGTTTATTTCGGGATGTGTCTGTAATGTATTTGAGTCATATCATGCCTCGATTTTCCTATCGGGAGGTTCTATAATTTAAACAAGTCATGTCAACTCATTGTGGGAAACCCTCCTATTGGTCAAGGGTTAAATTCCCCACAGTTTTAGGGCCCTAGGTTTATTAGACTATCCTAGAGAAGTTGACCCTAGGTGAGTCATTGTAAGTCAAGGAAATATTCCCCACCATTGTGTTAAGGATAACCCTCCTTGTTGGTCAGAGGAGGCAAGGTCCCCACAAGTTGTGGGGCACTAAGGTTATTAGACACTCCTAGATATGTCGGCTCTAGTAAGTAATTGTTAAGTGAGGTCGACATGTTGGAGTGGGTTTCAAGTGAATGGAAGAATATAAATAGAGAGTGAGCCTTTCTATTTATCACACACACACACTCACTCATTTGGGTGCATGAGTGAGAGAGAAGACACTGGGGTCAGAGAGAGAGACTACTGCTGTCAAGAGATCATCTTTATGTTTTCAGGTTTTACTTTTGGTGCTGATTCTATCTCTGAGGAAGTTGCGAGGTTTTCTCCTTTATGGTTTCCCAAGGAAAATTATTTGTGTCTCTTATATCTTGTGCTTTATTGCTATGCATGTTATTCTCTCAATTAAAGATCCTAAGATCATAATGCTAGCTTGAATGATAAAAATCTAACATGATTGAAAGGTCTTGATCTTCTTTTCAGTGTGGTTCTCAATCAAGTCTTTAAATTCCTTGAACTTGATGAATACTTCATCTTTGTTCTCCATGAAGTGAATCCATGTCTTCCTAGAAAATTCATCAATAAAAGAAACATAGTATACATACCCACTTAGTGAACTTGATGACATTGGACTACATACATCGGAGTGGATGATTTCCAATATTCCTTTTGCTTTTCTCTCTCTACTTGGAAATGTCTTCTTTGTGTTATTTTGTTTCGCAACATCCTTTGGAGAACCCATCATGTTTTGCTTGAATTTCTGGAATGCTTTCAATAGCTTTGCTTGCAAGTGGTAGTGCTCTGTAATGCACATGCACAAGCCTTCTATGCCAAAGCTCATTTGGCTCTACTATGTCATGGACCAAGGCTTGTTCTTGATGGCCCTCCAAAACTGAAAGACCTCTTTCTTGTTCCCTAATCACTATTGAATCATTAATATTATTTCCCTTTGGCCACGTGATGACTTGAACATCTATAAATGCATCCCCCATTCCTTTTGCATCTAATCCAGATATGGAGAGGAGGTTCTTCTTTAGTCCTGGTACAAACAGTACTTCCTTCATTGTCATAGAATTTCCAAAGTCTAGCTTATAGGAGGATTCCCCACTGCCTTTTATTGGATACTGGTAGTCATCTCTGAGCTTCACCTTATGAGATGATTCATGTTCTGATAGTTTCACAAAGGATTCCTTGAATCCTGTCATATGTTTGGAAGCCCAACTGTCTATAAGCCAATCATTGCTTCCCTGAGTAATGTTTCCCGTGAGAATGGAAATCAAAACATATTCTTCATCACTTGAAGAATCTTCACTTTCATATATGGTTCTCTTTGTGGGAGGTTCATCATCCTCTGCAGCATGAGCATGATGTCTTCTCTTGTTTCCCTTCTTCTTGTGAGAGACATTTTTGTTTCTAGGACATTCTCTAGCATCGTGTCCTTTCTTGCCACATGTATAACATCTAATTCTAGAAAAATATTTTCTAGTGTTATCTTTATGAAAGGACTTACCTCTGGGGTGATGAGAACTTCTTTTGGTTTTCTTGGAGTGTACTGTGAGAGCTTAATATTCACTTACCATATTTTCTTATCGAGCCGCTACTCAAGCTTCTTCTAGAGAGCATTCTTCCCATAGTCTGCTGAACTTGAATAACTTGTTTCTGGAATAGATTCCTTGAATAAAGGAGTCCCATGATCTAGGGAGACCATTTAAGGTGGTCCTTACAATATCTACATTTTACATTTCTTCATCTACTACTTCCAGTTGTTCCTTGATCTAAAATACCCCTGTCAAGTAAGAGCAGATGGTTTCTACATTCTGGATCTTTACATTCTTCAGTTGCTTTCTCAAGGTCATCTTCTGGTTTATGTTCTTCCCTTCAAACAATTTGGTTAGGGCATCAAAAATAGCTTTAGGTGTATTTAGGGATGACACTTGTGGTATGAGGTGATCCTTGATTGAATCAGCAATGATCCTCTTTACCATAACCAACTTCATCTTATGTAAGGCCTTAGCCTCATCTCCCTCTGGAACTGGAACCTCCTCACTAATATAGGATTCCAACTCATTTTCTTCCAGGACCAGGGAGATCCTATAATTCCAGGCTTAGAAGTTATCAGCTCCCTCAAGTTTTTCATCAAGCTTGGTAGGATGAGACATCTTAAGTGAGAACCTCGAATGGAAATACAAAATATTTAGATCTTACCAAGTCAACATGTCGGATCTGGATTTAGAGCTGAAATTTTGTAGTCCTGGTTTAGGAGTAGATTAGGGTTTTTCTTTTCCAAATTTCTATCTAACCAAATGCTTTGATCTTGATCTCTAAACTTTGATATTGAGGAGGAGATCAATCCAGGCCTGGGCTCACTGAAAAATTCCACTTCTGTGGAAAGCCCTAATTTCTGGCAGTAGTGTCGGGTCCAAAACTAAAAAATCTCAGAATTGGATTCTTCTTCAATAGAAAGATGCACCCTAGGGAGGATATTTATTCCAACCTTCTTTTTCTTAAAATATATGGAGATAGATCCACAAAGTAGGAAGCCCTAGTTCCCTCAGCTGCACAGTTTCTTCTTCTCAGGTTAGCTCTGATACCATGTTAGATTTTTAACATTAATCTAGCATTATATAAGGATCTTTAACTAAGAGAATAACAAGCACAACAATAAAACACAAGAGACAATGAACACTGTGTTTCTCCTTAGGGAAACCATAAATGGAGAAAACCCTACAACTTCATCAGAGATAGAATCAACACCAAAAGTAAAACCCCAAAACAGTAAGATGATATGCCGACAGCAGTAACCTCTTTGTTTCTTGCCCCAATGTCTTCTTCTTCCTCAGCTATGTGATACAACTAAGTGTGAGTGAGTTTGTGATAAATAGAGAGGCCAGCTCTCTATTTATACTAATTACCAACTTGACAAAACCCTACTAGGGTTGACTTCTCTAGGAGAGTCTAATAACCCTAGTGTCTCGAAACTGCAGGGAATTTAACCCTTAACCAATAGGAGGGTTACCCACAATGAATTGACATGAATTATTTACATTATAGAACCTAGTGATATGAACATCATGGCATGACATGACTCAAGTACATTATAGACACATCCCGGAATAAACATCGGGTTACAATACATAAGAAATACAAGTGAATACATTCCGAAGTTACAATTACATAAACATTTTGCAGGTCATTGTTCTTTATGTTGATGATATCCTCACCTAAAAAATACCATCAAGTTGTTGCAAATACACATTAGGGTCTGATTTGTATATAGTGAAACCAATTGAGAGCAAAAAGGCATCCATTTTTGCATACCAATCCCTAAGGGCTTGCTTGAGTCCATACAAAGATTTCTTCAACCTACATACCAATGAAATATCCTCTTGGAAAGCTTCATGCTACTGCACATATATTTCTTCTTGTATCTCACCATCTTAAAAATAACTCTTAACATCCATGTGGTAAACTTCCCAACCTTTACTAGTCTAATTGAGTCCATCTTTGTAACCGGTGCAAAGGTCTCTATGTAATCAATACCATGGACCTGAGAATAGCCCTTAGAAACTAATATTGCCTTATATTTTAGATAAAAACCATCAGCATCAATTTTGGTTCAGAACACCCATTTGCATTGAAAAAATTTCCTCTTGGGAGGAACGGGAACCAATTCCCATGTATTGTTCTCTTGGTGGGACTGGAATTCTTCTTCCATTACTGATATTCATCTTAGGTCATTACAAGATTTATAATATGACTAATTATCAGTCCCAACCAGCATATAATATTTCTCATCAAGAGCACTATCACTTGCAAACGAATCTCTTCTAGTTTGTGATCTAGTCTTCCTAGGCTCATGGGGATTTCCTGCCAATTCCCCAGCTGCTTGTACAATGTTTTCAGCTCAATTGGGCCTAGATGGTGAGTCATATTTATAAATTTCATATTCAGAAACATTTTTATCAGAAATAATAATAAAAAACAGATCATGTATCATCACTTACATCTTCGAATGGTTGAGGAGAGGAGCATCCCCCCGGTGCAAGCTCGAAATTAGGAATCAGCTCTTCTTCAAATTTCACACTTCTCTCAACAAATGTATTACAAGTGGAGGTGTCAAAGAGCTTGTAAAATTTGGTTTCTTCACCATACCCAACCATGATGTACTCCTTGCTTTATGGTTGCAAGGATTTCCTCTTTTTAGATGCAATTCTAGACCATACTCTAGTCCCAAAAATTATGAAATTTGAGACATTTGGATTTTGACCAAACCATGAATCATAAGGTGTCATTCCTTTGAATGATTTGTGAAGGGCTCTATTTTGTATGTGAGAATCACAACTAATGGATTTGTTTCCACCTTTCACACACCTAGGTTACGTGGCAGAAATCTTCAAGCCACTCGGTGTGTCCTTGGGGGCAAGTCTCGAGTCAAGGCTGTCACCTTGTTCTTGACTCCTCCATTCAGGCTAAATCCTAAGGAAACCAAGGGGGGTAGACCCTATTAAATTACTAAGGCTAATTGTTTAGTGTGATGATGTTATATTGATTAAGTTGTTTAGGATTTCTTTTAAATTGACCAGTAGAAACAAAAGATAACAAGATGCAAGATTTAAAGCAGATAAGCATAGTACTGACACTCAATATATATATAATTGAAAGAATTGATCAAATAAATCACCAGTTCCTTAAATGTAGTCAACAAAGAAAATAATGTGCTTGCATGCACTTGAAATAATGTTTTGCAAATGTCTCTTGGTAGATTTTAAATTAATGTGTAATGTGAATGAATTAAATTAGGTGAAAAAGGGGACTCCAGATATACCCAAGGGGTACTTGGAGTATTTCCAAAAGTGAACTTTCATGGCTACCTACAAGGTGTTTGTGGGCTATAATGGAGTCTTGAAGACTGTGTTCGTAACACACCCATCAGGGTGTCACAAAGATCGATGCCTCGAGGTCACTTTCCAGTTGTTCACACTCCTTTGGGTATTTTTCCACCGTTTACAGTTTGTTTGAGGCGTTGGATTTTCTCTTGATGGTTTGTGAATTTGGGAGGTGAAGACTAATTAATCTAGTGACTCAAGTGCTTTTGATGCAGCTTGACTGATTAGATGAACTGCAACAAAGTACAAAGCATAAAAACTGGAGTCTTTGTTATTTTTAGTGAATTTTATAAGAGGTGTGCTTATTAAAACGAAAACCCTTCAGGAACCTCTTTCAGTCCAAGTGGACCTCAATTGGGGAATCAAGGAGGGGTTGATTTTATTATGATTATTAAAACAATTAATGATAGCAGATGAAGCATAAACAAATAAGAAAATCACAATTTTCTAATTATAATACCACGACCCTTTCTTCACCTTTTGGCTCAAAAGGAGGCTCGTGGGGTAAGTATTAAAATTACTTTTAATCCACTAGATATGGAATATGAAAATTATTATAAGTCAAATTATACTACCACTGCAGATTAGAACTACACTATATTGAAAAGAGATGAAAAAATGTAAAAAAATGACATGGATGCGAATACCCCCGGGGGGATGGTGAATAGGATCGAAAGAGCCTATTAGAAGAGATTTTTATTTTTATTAGAAGAAATTACAGTATCAAGAAACTGAAATTAAATCTACTTGGTCCTTATACAGAATGAGACCAAAGGTTTACAAATTGCGAAATTTTGAAATTTTGGGAAGACAGAGACCCCCTGGGGGTTTTGAATGGTACAAAAATGCTTTACGGAAAACACCTCCTCCCATTTTATGTTATACCTGATAAAAAAGAGAAATATTATCACATTTAAATATTCCAAAAAGTGCTTTGAAATTACTTTTGGATGAAGACACGTTTTACCCAAAAATTCTAAGTTAAAGAAGCGGAAAAAGAACCAAGGAAAGCAAGATTTCCTTGGGATATTGGCCTGATTTTGGGGAATCCAATATCAAGAAATTAAATTTTTGAATATATATGTTTATATTTGAAGGAAACAACCATGCATTCAACAAGCTTTAGATCTACTTTCACAGCCTTGAAAAATGACAATTTTCCCTAAAGCTAGATCTGGAATGCTTGTAAAATTTCTTTAGGAATGAGGTCTAGTTTATGATATTTAAGGAAGCAATATCGATGTAAAATGAATTATGAAATTGATAGATCTAAACAATTTTAAAGCTGCAATACAAGTAACTGGACTGATTTTTAAAAAAATTGAAGGAGGAAGAGGAAAAGAAGAGCACTTGTTGCTAGAATGGATTTGCAAAAAAAGACTAGTTAGTGGAATGCCGAGGGACAATGCCTTCACAAAACAGTTGGATTCCCACTGGAGTCAAGCTAGATACATAGTTCATCCAACCCCTAATACTTGAAAACTAACAAACAATCCTGTACAAAAACCTTATGGGATTTGGATAGAGATATATGAAAAAAGAGAGGGATTACATGCAAATAAACTTATTTAAACATATATAATATGAATATTCAAACATATATGCTATGAGATATTGAAAAAAAAGTAATCTTACTTTCCCAAATATACTCCTATTGATTCAGTTGAATCATTCAATCCAGACAAGATTCAGATTCAAAAATTGAGAGAAAGACACCGGTAACAACAAAAGATGCAAGACAATGTTAATTCCACACACATAAGAGCATTACACCATTTTGGCCTCCAAAGGTTCACTTTATTCCAATAGAAAAAGATATTACACAGTATTACAATAGCAATATCTCCTCAATCCAACTCTCACTAACTCAGAAAGGAGGCAGCCATGCTTTATTTATACAAAAAATTGAAACCCCAACCCAGAGGGGGAAAAAATACCAAGGAGATAGACAACTGCAACTCAAGGAGAGTCCATCAATGTATGATCTGAAGCTGAATTGAGCTTCCACTGAGTCTAACTGTCAATTAGAGGGATGATTGAGCTGACAGATCAACCTGTTGACTGAATCATCAACCACAAAGCTTCCAGAAGAGCCCACACGTGTGGAGGAGGGAGAGAGGGCACAATTCCCCATAAAGGAGGCTGAAGTTCAACTCTAGATCTGCCCTGATTAGGTCCTTCAATCAAGGAATAACAATATTTAGTTAATCTGGTGCCGATGCGATAGATTTAAATCAAATCGGTTGAGAATCCATTGATCTAGGACTTTGTATTTGCTCCATTATTCATTAATTTATCAATTAAAATAATCAATAATTGATTTTTGGGGGCTTTCTGACCTGAGTGATGGAAAATCACTTAAAACTTGGAAAAGTGGGTCTACAGGTTTACATGGTACTCTTATCTTGAAAATGAGCACACCCATGTCTGAAACTGATTATTGAGCACACTTTTATTACAAAACCAATTTTTCCAATTACACTATTAAAAAATAGCCTAAGTTTTGTGGAAAAATTAAAAAATTAAAAAATTAAAAACTTAAAAAATTAACAAATTTAAAAAAAAAACCTAGGGGGACTTAGACATGTTCATATGACTTGAAAATAATGCCTAGCATGTTTATACATTGACACATAGACTATAATAAACTCAATAGAACTAAATGCCAAGCCGGCCTCCCCAACTTTGGAGGTATTGAGTGAAAAACTCAGAAATTATCAATCATTTGTTCAACAACCAATAATAACCAAGGGAAAAAACACCCTGGGATGATCGGATTGAAAAATAAAGTATAAGAGACCAAATCTTTTATAGACACTATCATGCTAGAACATTTTATTACAACTCCCCTATGGGGTATGAACATGTGATATAGTACAACAAGCACTTCCCAGAAGCACTTTCGAAGGTCTTTTGAAGTCCAGAAAAATCATCTTTGTCTGGTTCACTAGGCTCACTTGATAAAAAACCACTAATTACAACTTAGGTGGTAACATCTGGCTCCAACTGCAGCACATGTGCTTGATCTGGTCATAGGGCAAGGAGAGGATACAAGAACACCAGAATCTCTGGTTTATACACCTTATAAAAACATCTCAACTTGACAAAAAAAACCTCGGTAGCACAAGCTCTATATAAAAAGAAAATGAACCATTAAGCTGATTTATTTAAACAAAATAAATGTACTTAACTAATGAAAGAATTTTTTTGTTATAGCTAAGTACGAAACAAAAATGCAGAAAGTAAATGCTCTCTTTCAAGGAGCTTATTTTCCTACTCTAAGCATGATATAAAAAAGGGTTAAGTGTAATAAAAAATCCAATGTAACCACCTAAGCATTTTATTAACATAAAAAAATTTGCCTTGTCTTTGGTTACTAGCCAAAGCAAGGATACTTTATTTAGAAAATGAAAACCTGTGTGATGATTCAGAAGGGGTGGGATGGATGGGAAATCATAGTCATGAATAATGTCATCAAACATTCTCCCAAACTGGTAAGTGCTTGCGCAGGATGCTTCTATCCATGACTGGATAGGGTTGATGTACAAATAAGAATGATGAGGAAGATTGACTACACCATCATACTGATCATCAAGGCTAACCAGATGAGAACTCACTGTATAAGCCCCAAGCAGCTCCAAATAATAAGGAAACTCTATATATGAAGATGATAGTTGAGACTGATATTCTACTATCTGCATCACATCTGTCTTTTCACAACACTGCTTCTCAATGTCTTCATTATTGATACCTTTGTGTGGTTCTGCATGATATGACTCTGAATTACCATATAAGAGTTTTGAATGTTTCTCTTCTATACTAGGATTTCCCCAGGTCTCCAGATCCATGCTTCCCTCTATGGAAGTATAGTACATTGGACTTCCACAAAATTCTAAATAGACACTCCCCTTGCTGGATATAGCATAGATAGTAATATTAATAAGATATTCACAAAAATCCCAATAGTCATTACCACCATTTATGTCAGATGTGATGGATTCACCATTGCTGATATCAAGTTCCGATATCAAGTTCTCTTTGTCTTCATTACTGATACTGATATATGGCTTAGACTGATCATATGGATACACTGCATGCTCCTTTTCCATATCAAAGTTTCCCAAGGCCACAAGGTCCATCCTCTCTCCTTTAGATATGCCATAGATAGGAGAATCAACAAAACCATCAAAAGTTTTTGTTTCATTATTTTCCTCTGTATTCATGTCATTGGCTGGATTTTCCATGAATCTCTAGGACTCCTGACCAACATATTTGTCATAGATAAGGGAGTATTCGTCACGTGTATCATGCTCCAAGTTATACTTGTCCTCATTCTCATACTCATCTTCTTCAGAAAAAAGGTCACAAGGCAGTAAACCTTCCAGACTGTCATCATTATATGGAGAACACGTAGGAGTCCCATCATGCACATTACAATTTTCATCATAAGTTTCACTATAAGATTATGCAATGGTTTCATCTTTAGGTTTGTACTATTTATTTGGCGACAAAGGGTAGGTATGGCCTACCATGTATACATGATTAGACTCGCTTGAAGTTGTTTCCTGACTACTGACCTTGGGAATTCCAAGTGCCATGAATTGATTTGCAACATAACAAGTGCTTTCTTGGTGGAATTTTTCACAAGGTATACACCATGGAATTACTTCTTCTACCATTTTAGCTGAGTCTAACTGGTTTGGAATCCTAAGCTCTTGCTGAGGGGATTTCTTCTAATACCTATGATTTTTCCTGGGCTGAAAGTTCCTAGGTAAATTATTCCTTTCCATTGTGATCAATCTATTCTGCATGTCATTCAATTGTGCAGTATGATTGGCCATCTGTTGGTTTTGACTAGTAACCAATTTTTTTACCATGTCGTCCACCTTTTCCATGGGATCTTTAGAAGTTCCCTTTTCTTATTATTCAATAGATTTATCCTTTGTCTCTTTGTTGTGGGAATTGTTTCCCCTAGTGTAACCTGGAATGTTGGAATTGCCTAAAGATTGCATATTCTTTTCTATTTTCTTGGCCAATTCCTGGGCAATTTTCAGATCGGTTAGTTCTTTATCTCTCAACTGGTACCTTAAGTCACCGGTGAAGGCTTCAATGTAGGATATGAGGATAGAGGAATTTTTTGGCTTGATGTCTCTAGGAAGGTCCGCAACCACACACCTGAATTTAGTGTTAAATTCATCCATGGTTTCATTCTCCATCTTCTTTATGCTATAAAGGGGAGCAAGCAGATGTCTTGGTTCCTTCTTTTCTCCCCATTTCTTCCTAAAACCATCTTGGAATTCACTAATAGTTTTATATGAATCATCATCTAGGTTGAGGTACCATTCTTCAACATCATCTTCTAAGGATAAAGTAAAGAGCTTCATTTTGACATCGTCATGGTCATGGGCAACATCATTGCAATAACTAATCAAGTGCTTTTCAAACTTCCAAAGGTGAGACTTGGCAGTGATGGCATTATTGCCCTGAAATATGGGGATATTCTTGATAGCATCTTTTGGAATGGCATGGGGAGCACCTGCTATCTGAGAAAAGTCAATGGGTTTGAAGAATGCTATCATTTCTTGAGATTGGTCAACATGACTCTCTACAAATATGTGATGGATATCTGAGAGGGATTGGTCTCCTAAATATTCAAGGTTTCTATGAGAAGTCTTCCTATTCAATATTTCTCTAATAAACCTTTCGGGATTAGGGAGAGGATTGAATAATTACTAGTGGTTTCTTCGGGTAGAAATTATTGGAGGGATGTTAGATAGTGGAGTCACCAGATGGATCGATTTTTATTTTTTATTTTTTTTAAAGAAAAGATCAATCAATTTTTATTTTTTTTTTAGTTGTTTACAAAAAGTTAAGATAAGTCGTACTCAGGATTAAAAATATGTATCCCTGGAAACGATGAGAAAAAGTGTTGCCTCCTTTCACACACCTAGGTTACATGGCAGAAATCTTCAAGCCACTCGGTGTGCCCTTGGGGGAAAGTCTCAAGTCAAAGTTTTCACCTTGTTCTTGACTCCTCCGTTCAGGCTAACTCCTAATGAATCCAAGGGGGGTAGACCCTATTAAATTACTAAGGCTAATTACTTAGTGTGATTGTGTTATATTGATTAAGTTGTTTAGGAGTTTTTTGAAATTAACCAGTGGAAACAAAAGATAACAAGATGCAATATTTAAAGCAGATAAGCATAGTAATGACACTCAATATATATATAATCGAAAGAATTGATCAAATAAATCACCAGTTCCTTAAATGGATTCAACAGATAAAATAATATGCTTACATGCGCTTGAAAGAATGTTTTGCAAATGTCTCTTAGTATATTTTAAATTAATGTGGAATGTGAATAAATTAAATTAGAAAAAAAATGGCACTCCAAATATACCCGAGGGGTACTTGGAGTATCTCCAAAAGTGAACTTTCATGTCTACCCACAAGGTGTTTGTGGGTTGGAATGGAGTCTCAGAGACTATGTTCATAACATACCCGCATGTTTGTATGGCTCTCTAACATACTTAAATCCCAATGTGAGGGAAGTAAGGTCTCTAAGAGAAGTTTTCATTCAGTTTTCTTTTTAATCAAAATTTTGGAGTTTCAGACACCGAAATAGAGTGGATATTTTTTTATGAAGGAGTGGCATCATCCCAAGGGATAAGGCACGTGGTATATAGATTTATTCACTACCTCACAAGGGGATAACATCTCCCAATTGGAGCGGCTATTAGCACCTAGTTTGTACCAGTGCTAAATTTTGAATAACTTCGCAAGATAGATCAACACCAATTTGAGCTAAACGACTCATAAGGGAATGGGCCAGTATAGAAGAAGGAATAAGACCTGAAAAATTCCCTTATCATAAGACCTTGAAGGTCATATTGAGGTTCCGTTGAGAATGCAATTATTAAAATGAACGGTGTATACCGCTCCGCAATGACAATCAATGGTTGGTAAGGGTTTCACGAAGTAGAGTTGTGTGGGGAGATAATCTATGAATGACCGTGAAATGGGTTACATCACCCAGGTTCAACAAGAATGATCTAACGATGCCATAGATAAACAGTTGAAGAGGATTTCATGGCACCAATGTGCATGGAGGTTAGCCGGACATGGCGGTGCAAAATGAAAATAGACCCCACACCTTTGGATGGTGGAGATCTGGTAGGGATCACATCAGTGGGTCAGAGTTGTTTTGTGGTCAGAAAGCGCTCAGGGTTTAGCGAGAAGGTCCACTGCAAAATTCGGTAGGATCACACGATTTGGATGACATAGAGCTAAAGGAGATATGATCGATGGTTTCAAGGGATTTCATGATGGAAAGGTTGAAGGAGGTTAATGAGATAAACCTTCATGAAATTGCGTAAAAAACCACATCAAGTGATGGCTGAGATCCTTCGTAGGGGAGATCTACGACCATTATTCATTGCACATGGCCAAAGATGCGAGAGGGAGAAGGAGAGGTACTAGTGCGAAGTGTTGTTGGGTCATAAATAGGATGAAATGATGTAGATAGTGTCTTGGAAACAAACAGTTAGAGTTGTTCAAAAAAAAAAATTCAGAATAGTGATCGTGCCTCTTAGGAACAGGATAGTCATTTTCAACCCAACGTGTCAAAAATCAACTATTTCTTGTATGAGATAAAAAAAAAAATTGCGGAAAATATGCCACATTAGGAGTCTGTTAGAATTTGAATGATGACTCGGGATTTTATTCCCAATTTTTGTAAAAACATTAGGCTTTGTTTTGAGGTTTGTCTTGAGAGCCATAACACTATAAATATATCCTCAATTGATGAGGAAAGGGTTGGAACTTTCATTCTGAAAAATGTTCTGCTCTTGTTTTTTTCCCTGTAACTTTATTGGAAGAGTTAATGAGAAAAATTCTCCCGCATTTCTGAGATCCATCACAGTGTTCTACATTCAGTTTGTTTTCCTATTTTATCATGATATCTCTGTGTTTTTCTGCTAATGCGCTCTAGTTGCATATGAGGAATTTGTTTCACTAAGTGCTCCTTGTATCATAAACTGAATTTGTTATGTTTTTTTGGTAAATGTTTTGGAATTCATATCCTATGCTCCATTGCAGTTACTATCCTCTGTTGTTCATTCTACTAAAGGTGGTGTAAGATATTCATCTGCAGATAGGTGCCCCTTGCTTCATTACGCTTCTTCCTCTTTCTCCTATCACCATTTCAATATATTTGACTATTTGTGACACTTATTTTGCCTCAGAGTACTAAGGAAATCCCCTTTCTTATTTTTGTTATAATACCCTTATTTGATTCAAGTTTCAACTCCATTTCCCTTATTCCTGTTTGTTTGTTCCACCATCTTTAAACATGTTAACACCTAGTTTACATAAAAAATCTAGCCTTCTGACTGCTTGTTTAGTGCTAAATGTATATGTGAATTTTTTTCTATGACAAGAAAGAGCCCTCTCTTATTGTATTGGATAGAATATAGTCTAAAGTTTGGTTGAAATTGTTACCCATGTGATTTCGTACCACAACCATAAGAAAATTATAGGGTTCTAATAGTGCTACTACGACAACTACAAATTTTTTATTTGAAAATGTTGTAACAAGCTTTGGGTGCCCAAAGATATTGATTAGCAATCAAGATACACATTTTTTTAATTAGTTTATTGAAGAACTAACTGGTGAATTCTAGATACAACATAAAATAACAACTCCATATCACCTGAAAGAAAATGTAGCAGTCAAAGCATTTAACAAGATTCTAGAAAACGTGCTAACAAAAGTCTGCAATAAACGAAGTGATGGCTAGGATCAATAGATTTTTTGCAATACTATGGGCATATTGTACAACATGAAAAAATTTAATAGGACAAGCACCATTCAGGCTTGTATATGGAAAATAAGATGTCATTTCTATGGAATATATTGTACCAAGTTTGAGAGTTAAGATGCTAACAAAAATGATAGATGTTGATGATGTAGAAGAAAGATTGCTTCAACTAATCCACTTGGAAGAATAAGACTTCATTGTAGGATTTCATGAGAACGTAGAAAACAAATGCATAAGGTATGGAATTATCTACACTTTAAGAATAAGAATTTTTAATTTGGAGGACTTGTTCTTATGTATGATAGTAAATTTTTCAAGCATCAAGGAAAGTTAAAAACACATTGGTTAGAACCATATGTTGTTAAGAAAATCACTGAGGGAGGAGCAATGAAGTTAGAGAAACTAGATTGTAAAGAAGTAAAAGGGATCATAAACAGGAGTCGATTGAAGACTTATCTTGATCACTATGATTAAAAAAGAAGGGGGGGGGGAAGGAAAATCAAGTCGTAAGGAGTGCGACCAGAAGTGTAAGTGGATGGAAATCAAGTTGCAAGGAGCATGAAAAAATGTTGTTGGAGCTTGAAAAGTGAAGTAGAATTATCACATGAAATGACACTGCCAGGAAATGATGTGAAGTTGGGACAATAATTAAGTGATGACAAGAATGAGATCAATCCTTCAAATCTGCAGACACCAAGTACATATGATCACCTTATTAGTCATAACTATCATGATGTCAGCAGAAAGAGGGAGCGATGTAATTGGCAGCGTTAACATATAAATTTGAAACGGCGACCCACATGATGGATCGTGTTTTCATGATACTACTCAATAGTGGCGCATGTGAATATTTGAAAACCTAAACACATTGATAAGTCTTCTACTTTACCTCACATTCAAGATAAAATCCATAAAATGCCACAATGAACTATTATAGGAACATCAAGAGATGAATAAATGTCGTGGGAGAAGTATGTTGACTATGAGTTTTAATGCTAGCGCCCTTGGGGACTCTATGAATACTGTTGTTATACTTGTTATGGTTGAGAAAAATGTTTTTGTATATGTTCCATCGCAGCTAGGGAGATGCATGCAAATTGAGCTAAATCCAGTCCTCCTTGAAGCGTTACAGACCATATTACCAGGATGGGTGCCAAGGAACTGCTTTGGTTCTTGCAAGAGAAACACGGTCTCATTACTGCTAAGAAAGAATGAAGATTTGATGGATATAATCTGAGGACCAAAGGATGTTCCATCAAATTCATCGAATAACACTATGGAAATAATGGCCATAGTGCATAATATCCATTGCTATAACCCATTGGTCCAAACGAGCATTTAGATAATGGTGAAAAGAACCAGAGGCTAGCGTAATCACCACCATCCCTAGGAATCATTGAAATTATTATGGGTGATGATGCTTTTAGGAAATAACTCAGCCTGCAAAGTTCAATAAAGGAAGGTAAGGTGTTTATAGGATGGAAGACCTCACCAACAATGAAGAAACTAAAAACATTGAATTTATACTGAAATTACCAGTTGTTGGGAGCCCCAAGGATTATATAGATGTTACGTACTCATTCAAAGATGGTGTAGTGGAATATTATAAAGGGTGGAAGGAAAAACCTTGGATGAAGTTATGTTGAATCCAAAAGAACAAACAAGGAAAATTTGTAATAATGATAAGTCTTCCATTATGTTCATCCTAATACTTTGAAACAATAACTACATTCGATAAATAGAAATAATGACAGTAGTAATAGAAGTTATAGATATTTACAAAAAGTAGCAAACACAAAAGGAACATACATTCAGCATGTACAACAAAAGGTGCACGATATAGTGGCATCAATGGAGAAAGTAATGGCAAAACATGTGAGTTTTGACCTGGTGGATCAAATGCATAAAACAGAGGAAGAAGTGTGCACCAAAGCAGAGAGAGTGGTGAAAATCATGGAAGAATTTCATATCAAAATGAGTTCAAGTCAAAACATGGAGGAATAGCTTCAACTGGCTTAGGATGAGGAACAAGTGACTGTTGGGGGCATGTTGGGACTAGGGACAGTAAGGCAGAATTCATGTAGAATTCTTCCTAAGTATGGAGAAGAGCTAAATGAGGAGAAGAAGGAGATACAATGAGGAAGAAGCATAAAGGAAATAAGAGGAAGGATGTTGCGATAGAGGAAGTGAGAGAGAGGAAGAAGAGGAGAAGGAGGCGTTGGAAGAGGAAGTAGTGCCAGATAAGGAATCCATGACAGAAGGATAGAGTTGTTGATGTGTTTGTAACTTCAGAATGTATTCACTTATTGTATTTCATTATACTTTGATGGAGATTTTTATTCCTCTAATTGGGAGAGTCATTAATATAATAAATTCATGTAAAGTGATTGAGGTTAACCCTCCGTTGCAAGTCGGGGCAATAGTCCCCACAATTGAGTTAAGGTTAACCCTCTATTGTAATTCAGGGAAATAGTCGAGATAGTTGAGGGGTATTATGGTTATTAGACTCTCCTAGTGAGGTCGACCCTGGTAACTAATTGTCAAGTTGAAAAATAGTATAAATAGAGAGTGAGACTCTCTATTTGAAACACACACTCACTCAACTGTAGCACATGAGTGAGAGAAGAGAAGCTCACAGAAGTGAGAAAGAGAACGCTTGTCAAAGATTATCTTTGTGTTTTTGGGTTTTACTTTTTCTATTCATTATCATTCTATCTCTGAGGAAGTTTTGGGGTTTTCCCCTTTATGGTTTCCTCAAGGAAAATTCTTCATGTCGCTTTACTCTTGTGATTATTAATGTGCATGTTATTCTCTCAGATACGATCCTAGATCATATTGATTAAATGATAAAAGTCTAACATGATATCAGAGCTAACCTGAGAACAAGACACTATGCAGCTGCAGAATCTAGGGATTCTTATTTTTTGGGTCTCTCTCCATAGATCATCAGCAAAAGGAGGCTAGGTTGACCCTCCATTGAAGGGCAGATTTTTCTATCGAAGCAGAATCTGATTCTGAGCATTTTTATTTTTGACCTACCACTATAGCGAGAAATTGGGGATTTTCACAGAAGAGGAATTTTTGAGTGAGCCCAGCATAGTATTTATCTCCTCCTTAAAATAGAAATTTATATACCAAGATAGATATTTTTGGTTGGGTAAAACTCTAGGAAAGTCAAACCCTAATTTTACCCTAGACAGGAAAACCCTAGAAGACTAAAACTAGTTATTTTAGAGAATTTGATATATCTGAGTATTGTAGAAGGATCAAGAGCCTAAAATTTTATAGGATGAAGATAAATTACTTATGTACACTATGTAAAAGGTTCAGCCTCATATTCACTATATTCTAGGAGATATGATTCCTCCAAATCAAGGTTCTAGCCTCTCCCTAGATTCATCCCTAAACAGGACACCTAGGGAAAATTTCTATATCTCGTGCCACAAAGTTCCAAATAAAATTTATCAAGATGTTCTAGATAGGGAACATAATGCACTTTTTTGGTAAAAGTTTTAGACCCCAAAGGTGAAATAGTGACATGCAGAAGTCTGTACAAGTTTGCTCTATTGAATAGTCCTAAAATAAGTCACCTTGGTAAAATGCTCATAAGTTCCAATTGGTGAAACCAATTCTACTCAAACCTGCAGGGTTGAAAACATAACATACAAGTCTTCCTAAGTATGAATTTTCAAACATATAGGATTAGTACTTTGAGAGATACCATAGAAACAATATCAGGAAATTCTACAGAAGAAATTGAAGAAAACTAGGGCAGAAGATATTTTGCAGTTCTGATCACAATTTTGGGAAACTGGGTATGCTTATTATCTTACCTTGATGAGGCACATATTTCTATCCAATCATAAATGAAATATTCCAAGTTTTTAAAATTAGGGTTTCTCTAACAAAACCCTAGATCAGCCATATTCGGAACGAGGACGGACACCTCAAATTGGTAAGATCTAATCTTTTGCTATTTACATTTGAGGTTCTCATTTCAAAATTACCTATCACACTGGCTTGATGACAAGCTTGGTGAGGCTAACAACTTCCAAGTATGGAATTATTGGACCTCCATGATCCTTGAAGAAATTGACTTGGATTAGTACTTCAGTAAGAAAGTTCTAGGAGCCAAAAGGAAGTGATTACCTTCAACAAACTTTGGGAAGAGTGCACACAAGAAGAAGATCGATTCATAATAAAAGAAGAGAATATGTGAGCAACTAAAGATCAAGCTCTCATGGTTAAAACAATATCCCTCAAGCGATGAGGAATATGATGAACTCAATTATTGAAGAACCTCTTATCCATATTAGAATTTGGATAATAAATTATGTTGTTATGAATGAATAAAACGATGACAAAGAAGGATCAAGAAGGAGTCTACCCACAAAACGAGTAAAAGATAAGTATTCAATTGTCATTTCATGATATTATTTGGTTATGCATTTGTTCATATTCAGTTGATGTATTATGAAAGATAGAATGTTTGCATTAATTATAGTATACTACTGATATGCATGTGATGCGTAAGTATACCATGGTTCTATACAACTCTGCATTGCTACTTATCTAGAATGAAACCTCTTTGCTAAAATATTGGATCAATGCACAATCTCAATGATGTCACTGTAGAGATGGAAGGCATCTAGAAAGTATCTGTGAGATATGGACTTGATGTTGTATTGGCTAAAATAGTTGCATTATTATATCTTTATGCTTAAGAATTTTCCATTATGAATATTCATTTTGAAATGTTTCTAACCATACAACTAATGCATTTAACTTGTAGGAAATATCGAATACAATCACCTACAAGAAAATAAGGATGAGACATGTTCAGAAGAACAAGTGACGACAGTTCATGAAATAATCCAAAATGAAGAATAATATGACGAGACTTCAAGAGGAATCAGACACACTCTAGTTACATGACAATGTTGAGTGGCATCATTGATGTAGAGCCTTCCATCTTTGAAGAAGTAGCCAAGAAGAAAGGGAAGGAGAGTACCAGTTCAAGAAGAATGATGTCTAGGATGTTGTATCGATACCTAAAGGGAAGTCCATAGTGTCTTCCATATGGTTCTACAAGATCAAACATGTAGTAGATGGCAACATCATGGGATACAAGGAAACATTTGTAGCATGAGGCCTCTCAAAGAAACAAAGAATAGACTATGAAGAGACATTTGAATCCAATAGAAGTTAAGACACATGATAGGTAGACTCATGTGTGCAAATTAAAGAAGGCCTTGTCCAAGATCAGAAGACAACCATGGGATAACACATACATGAGGAGCTTGAAGATCACCTAGAGTGATGAATAACTTAACCTTTGCTACAAGGTTGAAGATGAAATCCTACAGAGGATGACAAGCTCACAGATGGGTGCAAGAAGAACTTTTGAAAAGGTTCAAGATAGAGGATTTTGGTATCTAGTGACCCTAGATGGGTACATAGAATATTAGTAGCAGAGGAAGCTACTTGTCACTCCAGTACAAAAATTTTCAATACATAGAGTACGAAAGGAAGAGGGAGAATGATGCTCCACTTCAGAGGGAGTGACCACAGAATATCCTGAGGTTCGACATGGTATGACAGGATGGACAGCTTACTGATGGCTCTAGGATTTACTGAGAGTAAAGAGGATTCCAACCTTTAATTCAAGATTGAAGGAGAAAGACCAGTGATGCTCCTGTTATATGACCTGTTCCTGACAGGAAAAGAAGAACTCATTAGAGATGCAAGAAGGATATTTGTTGTTGAGTTTAAGATAAAGGACTTGGGTATGATGCATTACTTTCTAGGCATGGAGTTCTGGTAGAGTGCAGATGGAATCTTCCTTGGATAAGGGAAGTATGCAGTAGAGATCCTAAAAAGGTTCAGGATGATAGAATGCAAGGCCATGGAAACAACTATGGCATCGAACCTAAATCTATTGAGTGATGCTTCATCAAAGATAGTTGATGCCATGACGCATCATCCGATGATTCAGTCATTGATGTGCTTGACAAATATAAGACCATATATTTTATTTACTATGAACACATTGAGCTAGTTCCTGATAGATCTGAGACATGTTCACCTAATTGGTGCAAAGCATATTATGAGGTACCTGAAGGGTATAGTTGAGTATGGTCTCAAATATGAAGTGAATCAGAAGATTAACCTAGATGGTTATGTGGATTCGAATTGGATAGGAAGTGCCATTGATAGGAAGACCACTTCAGGGAACTACTTCAGTATGGGATCAAGTGTGATCTCTTGGTTTAATAGGAAGCAGTCCTGCGTGGCACTGAGGACAGCCGAGGAAAAATGTGTTTCCACTTGCTCGGATACTTGGGAGAGACTAGAAGTGAAGCTCCATTTTGTGATCTAGATCAAGATCTCTCGAAAGAGGGATTTCTAGCATAGCCGGTGAGAGAGGTTGTATAAGCATAAAATCCTGGGGAAGGCCGTAGGTTTCTTAGAGGTAAACGGTCATGTAGTTTGTCCTGAGATGTAATCAAACCTGTAGAATCTCATAGGTTATCCTTCGATGTAATCATCCCTGATGCTATCTTGTGTTCTCCATATTGAGGTTCCTTCTAAGGAGAAGTGATGAGTCCGACAGAATTTCTGACATGGTGGTAGGATTGGTTCCTCCCATGGTCATATGTAAGTGATGTTCCTTTTTGACATGGTGGGAGGATTGGTTCCTCCCATGGTTAGATGTAAGTGTTGTGCCCTATTGACATGGTGTTAGGATTGGTTCCTCCCATTGTTAGATGTAAGTGTTGTGCCCTTCTGATAGGGTGTAAGGATTGGTTCCTCCCATGTTCAGATGTAAGTGTTGTGACCTTATGACATGGTGGTAGGATTGGTTCCTCCCATGGTCGGATAGAAGTGTTGAGACCTACAACCAGCATAAAAAATGGATGGATCTATAGAATTACAATCATAATGAAGAGAGGCTATCTCTATAGAGGAAGACCTTGCAGAGGGAAAGGCCTACAACCAGCATGAAAAAGGGATGGCTTTGTAGAACTACAACCAACATGAAAAATGGCTGGCTCTGTAGAGGAAGACCTTGCATGGGGAAAGGCCTACAACTAGCATGAAAAAGGGCTTGCGATGTAGAACTACAACCTGCATGAAAAATGATTGGCTCTGTGGAGGAAGACCTTGCAGAAGGAAAGGCCTACAACTAGCATTCAAAAGGGATGGATCTGTAGAACTACAACCAACATGAAAAATGGTTTCCTCTATAGAGGAATACCTTGCAAAGGGAAATACCTAAAACCAACATGAAAAAGGGATGGCTATGTAGAGCTACAACCAACATGAAAAAGGGTTGGATTTGTAGATGGAGAACTGCATCCAGCATGAAAAAGGCCTGGCATTGTATATTTACATCCAGCATGAAAAAGGGTTGGCTTTGTCAATGAAGACCTACTTGGAGGCTAGGAATAAAACCAATATGAAAAAGGGTTGGCTCTGTAGAACTTCCTATGATGAGTAGAATCGAGAGATAGCACCATTTCCTCAAGACTATGAGAGAAGTGATGATGATGATGATCCATATTTGATGATGATGATCTAGTGACGAAGACTTTTGCTGATGGACTGTTTCAATAGAATACTTTCCTAGTTAAGAGGGAGTGTTGATGTATTTTTAACTTTGGAATGTATTCACTTATTCTATTTCATTATAACCCGACGAAGATGTTTATTCCTCCGATGAGGAGAGTAATTAATATAATAAATTCATGTAAAGTCATTTAGGTCAACCCTCCATTGTAAGTCAGGGAAATAGTCCACATAATTGAGTTGTTGTTAACCCTTCATTATAATTCGGGGCAACAGTCCCCATAGTTGAGGGGTATTAGGGTTATTAGACTCTCCTAGTGACGTCGGCCCTGGTAAGTAGTTTTCAAGTGGATAACTAGTATAAATAGAGATTGATACTCTCTATTTGAAACACACACTCACTCAACTGTAGTGCATGAGTGAGAGAAGAGGGGCTCGCACAAGTGAGAGAGAGAATAGATGTTAGAGATCATATTTGTGTTTTTGGGTTTTACTTTTGCTATTGGTGCTCATTCTATCTCTGAGGAAGTTGCAGGGTTTTCTCCTTTATGGTTTCCCCAAGGAAAATTCTTGATGTCTTGTGTCTCTTATGATTATTGATGTGCATATTATTCTCTCAGATAAGATCCTATATCATATTGATTAAATGATAAAAATATAACAGGAGTGCGACATGGGAAGGTACGATGGAATATCAGTAGAAGAAAGAATATAAGTGTCATATGTCTGGAAAATGATGGTAAGACATAATGCTAAGAAAATGATAGGCCTTAATGATTGTGGGTATGAGCTTAGCTAGAGCCAATGGAAGCCACATGCGTGAAGGCATCTTTGTAAGTTAGGTTGTCAGTGCCTCATGTTAGGTGTTGAGAGAATAAGAAAGACAATTTGTTGGTTGGTTTAGAAAGTTGGTTGAGAAAGCTATAGAAAAGGAGTCTATAATGAGACTGTCTCGAGTTAGTATTGATTTTGTATCAAGTATGTATGGAGTCAATATTGAGTCTATAATAAGGATATAAAAGAAGGAACCCAAGATGTATGTGGGTTAGAGATTCTCCCTACAATCAGTATCCACAGTTAGCTCTGAATTGTAGGCTCTCATTGGATGAAAAGCACGAGATCCTGGTTGGTGTCTCTGTATTGTTGAGTGCATCATGGTAAAGGATCTAAAGTTGAGTGTGCAAATGGGTAGGAGAGGTTGAGGTGATCTAGGTTCTATGTGGATCACAAGTAGAGTTAAGTGGGAAGAGAATGTAGAGAAGATCAGAGAGAATTAGAGGGATAAAGAGTCTGTAAATTTAGAGAAGAATATCTTAAGCGGATTCTGCAGGTTAGTGCGTAGATGAAAGGTGCATATATTTCCTCATGCCAGATGAATATCACCTTGTGGTTTTTTCCTGGATGGGTTTCTACATTATATTTTGTGTATATGTGTGAATGTTGAATTTGTCTAATGTATATGTGTAAATGTTGTATTGAATGAGTGAACATAGGTTTTCTTATAAATGAATGGATATATGATGGTTTCATTGAATTAACTAGATATTATTATGCTACATGTATGTTGTTGATATAATTGTAACTTCGGAATGTATTCACTTATGTATCTTATGTATTGTACCCCGATGTTTATTATGGGAAGTGTTTGTAATGTAATTGAGTCATGTCATGCCCCGATGTTCCGATTGAGAGTTTCTATAATGTAAACACGTCATGTTAAGTCATGGTGGGTAACTCTCCTATTGATCAAGGGTTAAAGTCCTCGTAGTTTCAGGGCACTAGGGTTATTAGACTCTCCTAGAGAAGTCGCCCCTAGTAGGTTATTGTAAAGTCCAGAATTAGTATAAATAGAGAGTGATCCTCTCTATTTATCACACACTCACTCACACTTAGTTGTAGCGCATAGCTGAGGAAGAAGAAGACACTGGGGCTAGGAAGAAAGAGGCTACTGCTGTCGGGAGACCATCATATTGTAATTTTGGGGTTTTACTTTTGGTGTTGATTCTATCTTTGAGGAAGTTGTAGGGTTTTCTCCATTTATGGTTTCATCGAGGAAGAACACTGTGTTCATTGTCTCTTCTATTTGATTTCTGCGCTTGTTATTCTCTCAGTTAAAAGATCCTAATATAATGCTAGCTTAATGTTATAACTCTAACATGGTATCAGAGCTAACCTGAGAAGAAGACACTATGCAGCTGTAGGAACTAGGGATTCCTACTTTGTGGATCTCTCTCCATAGATTTTCAGAAAAATAAGGTTGGACTAACTCTCCTTCCTAGGGCACATCTTTCTATCGAAGGAGAATCCAATTCTGAGATTTTTCAGTTTTGGACCTGACACTGCTGCCTGAAATTAGGGCTTTCCACAGAAGTAGAATTTTTAGTGAGACTAGGCCTAGATTGATCTCCTCCTCAAAGTTGAAGTTTAGAGATCAAGATCAAAGCATTTGGTTGGACAGAACTCTGGAAAATCCAAACCCTAATATACTCCTGAACCAGCACTGTAGAATTTCATCTCCAAATCCAGATCTGACATCTTGACCTGGTAAGATCTAAATATTTTGTATTTCCATTTGAGGTTCTTAGTTAAAATGTCTCACCATACAAATCTTGATGAAAAGATTGAGGGAGCTTATAACTTCCGAGCCTGAAAGTATAGGATCTCCTTGGTCCTGGAAGAAAATGAGTTGGACTCCTCCATCAATGAGGAGGTTCCAGTTCCATAGGGAGATGAGGCTAAGGCCTTACACAAGAAGAAGTTGGTTATGGCAAAGAGGATTATTGCTGATTCAATCAAGTATCACCTCATACCACAGGTGTCCTCCCTAAAGACACCTAAATCTATGTTTCATGCCCTAACCAAATTGTTTGAAGGAAAGAACATAAACAAGAAAATAACTTTGAGGAACCAGTTGAAGAATGTGAAGATTCAAAATGTAGAGACCATCTAATCTTACTTCATAAGAGTCCCTCAGATAAAGGAACAGCTGGAAGCAGTAGATGAAGAAGTGGAAAATGCAAATATTGTAATGACCACCTTGAATGGTATCCCTAGGACATGGGAATCATTCATTCAAGGTATTTGTGCCAGAAAGAAGTTAGTCAAGTTCAGCAGACTTTGGGAAGAATGCTCACAAGAAGAAGCTCAAATAGCAGAATGAGAAGCAAAGATGGGAAGTGAAGATCAAGCTCTCATAGTTCAATCCAAGAAACCCAGAAGGGACCATCATCATCATCATTCTAAAGGTAAGCACTCTTCCTACAAGAAATCTCAACTGAGATGTTATACTTGTGATGAAATAGGGCACTTTTCCAGAGATTGTCCTAGAAACAAAAGAAACTCTCACAAGAAGAAAAAAAAAAAAAGAAGACATCATGCTCATGCTGCAGAAGATGATGAACCTTCCTCAAAGAGAAAAAAGCAAGAAAGTGATGATTCTTCAAGTGATGAAGAATATGTTTTGATTTCCACTCTCATGGGAAACATCACACATGGAAGCAATGATTGGCTTATAGATAGTGGGGATTCCAAACATAGGATGGGATTCAAATATTCTTTTGTGAGACTGTCAGAACATGAATCACCTCACAAAGTGAATCTTAGAGATGACTAACCGTATCCAATAAAATATAGTGGTGAATCCTCCTATAACCTATACTTTGGAAAGTCCATGAAGATGAAGGATATATTGTTTGTACCCGTACTCAACAAGAACATCCTCTCCATATCTACATTAGATGCAAAAGGCATGAGGTTTTTGTAGATAGCCAATTTCTCATGTGGCCAAAAGGAAATACCTTCAATGATGTAATAGTGATTAGGGAACAAGAGGGCAGTCTATACAAATTGAAGGGCCATCTAGAACAAGCCTTGGTCCATGACACAGTAGAGCCAAATGAACTTTGGCATAGAAGGCTTGAAACATGTGCATTACAGAGCACTACCACTTGCAAGCAAAGCTATTGAAGGTATTCCAAAAATTCAAGCAAAACATGGTGGAGTCTGCAAAGAATGTGTGAAAGGAAAGAATACAAAGAAGACATTTCCAAGTAGTGAGAGCAAGGCAAAATGAATCTTGGAATTCATCCACTGTGATGTATGTGGACCAATGTCATCAAGTTCAGTAAGTGGGTATGTATACTATGTTTCTTTCATTGATGATTTTTCTAGGAAGACATGGATTTACTTCATCAAGAACAAAGATGAAGTTTTCAGGAAGTTCAAGTAATTCAAAGCCTTGATCGAGAACCACACTGAAAAGAAGATCAAGATATTTCAATCAGATAATGGCGAAGAATTCACATCAACTGAATTCAAAGAGTTATGAAAAGACTTGGGGACTAAGAGGGAGTTGTCCAATCCATAGAATCCACAACAAAATGGGATTGCAGAAAGGAAGAACATAACTATCATGGAAGCTGTAAGATCTATGCTTCATGATCAACATCTTCCCATGCATTTATGGGCAGAAGTTGCCAGAACAACGGTGTATGTATAGAACCGTACTCCACACAGAGTACTCGAGAACAAGACACCTGAAGAAGTATTTTCCGACAAGAAACCATAAGTCAGCCATCTTAGAATATTCAGCTATCTAGTGTACATACACATTCCAAAAAAGAAGAGGACACAATTAGATTCTTCAGGAAAGAAGGTTATATTTGTGGGATACTCTGAAATATTGAAGGATTACAGAATATACTTCCTAGGATTCAAGAAGATTGACATCAGCAAGGATGTGACATTTGATGAAGACTCAGCTTACAACAAATCTAGAAAGAGACCTACTAAAGAACCTGAAGAAGTAGAAGCACCTAGAATTAATGATACAACCCTGAATGAAGAAACTCAAGAAGAAGATCGAGAATTTGAAGAACCTCAAGAACCTTTAGACCCACCTCAGGAGAAGAATCTTCACAAGAGGATACCTTCTAGGGTATGAGAAGCTATCCAAGATGTGGAAATATATGGGGCTCCAAAAGAGCATCACAAAGAAGGAGAGAGGACCAAATCCTGCTCTAGGTATGTAGCATTATTATGTGATTTCATCGATAAAGAACCTTCCAATTATGAAGAAGCGGAAGAACAGAAAGAATGGAAGGATGCTATGATCAAAGAGTATCAATTGGTCATGAAGAATGATGTTTTGGATGTTGTCCCAAGACCAGAAAGGAAGTCAGTTGTAACTTCCAAATGGATCTACAAGATCAAGCATGATGCAGATGGTAGCATAGAAAAATATAAACCAATATTTGTGGCTCGTGGCTTCTCCTAGAAAGAAGGAATAGACTATGAAGAAAATTTTGCACCTGTATCCAGATACACTTCCATCAGATCAGTACTTTCTCTGGCTATAGTAATGAAATGGAAGATACACCAGATGGATGTCAAGACTGCCTTCTTGAATGGTGTAGTGGAAGAGGAAGTGTATGTGGAGAATCCACTTGGTTTTGAGACACATGACAGGGAGTCTTGTTGCTATCTTTCACACTCCTAGATCATGTGGCATAAATATTCAAGCCACTCGGTGTGTCCTTAGGGGCAAGTCTCAAGTCAAGGCTATCACCTTGTTCTTGACTCCTCCGTTTAGGCTCAACTCCTAACAAAGCCAAGGGGGGTAGATCCTATTAAGTTACTAAGGAAAAATTATTTAGTATGGTGATGTTAAATTGAATGAGTTACTTAGGAGTCTGAAATTTAACCATAAACAACCATAGATGACAAGATACAAAATGAGCGCACGAAAGCACAATGCTGAGACACAATATATATAGCAAGAAAATAACCAGTGCCTAAAAATGGAGTCAATAGATAATCAATGTACTTGCATGTGCTTGGAGTGAATGTTTTGCAATTGCCTCTTGGTACGTTTTAAGTTAATGTGAAATATGAGTTGATTAAAATTAGGCGAAGGGGTGGACTCCAGATATCCCCGAGAGTGCTTGGAGTATGTCCAAAACTAAACCTTCACGGCTACCCACAAGGAATATGTGGGATGAATGGAGTCTCTGGGGATATTGTTCATAATGCACCCATTAGGGTGTGACAGAGATCGGTGCCCCGAGGTCACTTTTCAGGAGTTCCCGCTTCCTTTAGGTATTTTTCCACCATAATGGTTTGATCTAGGTGTTGGATTTTCACCTGATGGTTTGTCAATTTGGGAGAGTGAATCCTAATTATACTATTCACTCAAGTGATTTTGATATAGCTTGACTAATCAGATGAACCGCAGCCAAGTGCAGAGCATACACACCAGAGTCTTGTTAATTTTAGTAAATTTTGAGATGGATGTTCTTGTTAAAAAGAAAACCCTCCAGGAACCTCTTTCGGTCCAAGTGGACCTCAATCAAGGAATAAAGGAGGGGTTGATTTTATTATGGTTACTAAAACAAATGATGATATCAAATGAAACATAAAAATATAATCAAACCACAATTTTCTAATTAGACTACCATGAAACTTTCTTCACCTTTCGGCTCAAAAGGAGGCTCATGGGGTATGTATTAAAGTTACTTTGAAACCAATAGAAATGGAATATGGAATTTATTTTGAATCAAATTATACTACCCTACATATTAGTACTACACTATATTGAAAAAATATGAATGAAAAGCAAAAAATGACACGGACGCAAATCCCCCCCAGGGGGGATGGGGAATGGGCTCGAAAGAGCCTATTCAGAATTATTTTTATTAATAGCAGTTATAATATCAGAAAATTGATATGAAACCTCTTTATTATTATACAGAATGAAACCAAGAGCTTATGAAGTGCAAAAATTAAAGATTTCAGTCAAAAAGGGAGACCCCTAGGGGGATTCAGAAGGCCCAAAAGTCACTTTCGAACAGAATATCCTCCTCTTTTCTGTTATACCTGATAAAAACAAGCAAGATTATTATACTGAAATATTCCCAAAATCACTCTGAAATTACCTTTGGTTCAACTTACTTTTAACCAAAAAAAAACTAAGTTAAAACTAGTTAAAAAGGGTAAAAAGGGAACCAAGGAAAGCAAGCTTTCCTTGGGATCTTGGATTGCCTTTTAGGAAGCCAATATATTGTGGAATGATTGCTATATTTATATTTTATAACAAAAAGCAGAAATCTAATGCATGCAAGCTACAAATTCTCTTTAAAATTCCATGCAAAAAGGACGATTTCCCTGAAGCTAGATCTAGAATGCTTATGAAACCTTTTAAGAAAAAGATCTAGATTATGGGATTTGAGGATATAGATCTATGTTAAATTTATTTTAATATAATAGATATAAACAATATCAAAGCTGTGAACAAAGTAACCAGGTAAAAAAAAGATTGATTTTTAAGGAGGAAAAGGAGAAGAGAAGCGCTTGTTGCTGAAGCATATCTGCAATGGAAACTTGTTAGTGGAATACAGAGGGGCAATGTCTTCACAAATATTTTGGATGTACATTGGATTCAAACTAGATCCACAGCTCATCCAATCCTTGCTACCTGAAAGCTAAACACATGATCCTACATGAAACCTCATGAGATCTGGATATATATATGAAAAAGAGACACGAATTACATGCAAATAAACTTATTACACATGTATAATCTATATATTCTACTATGAGATATAAGAAAAACAAGTAACTTTACTTGCCCAACTATACTCGTATTGATTCAGTTGAATCGTTCAAGCCATACAGGGTTCAGATGCAAAAATTGAGAGAAAAGCCGGCAACATCAATAGCTGTAAGACAATGCTTAATCCACACATATGAGAGCATTACACCATTTGGCCTCCAAAGATTCTTTATTTCAACAATAAAAATATTACAACAGTATTACAATAGCAAGCCCTTCAATCTAACTCTAACTAGCTTGGAAGAGGTAGCCTGAGCTTTATTTATACAAAAAACAGGAGATCCATCCTAGGGGGACGCAAATCCCAAGGAGACAAACCACTATAGATGAAGGAGAGTCCATCAATGACTGATCTATGTCTAACTGAGCCTGATCTAAGTCTCATTGAGTGCAAGTGTCAATCAGATAGCTGATTTGACTGACACCTCAACCTGTTGACTGAAGCATCCACCAAAACTCATCTAGATGAGCCCACATGTGTGGAGGAGAGAGAGAGGGCACAATTCCCCATAAAGGATGCTAAAGATCAACTCTGGATCTGTCCAGATCACCTCCTTCAGTAAAGGATTTGTCAGATCCAATCAATCTGGTTCAGATGTGACTGATTTCAATCAAATCGGCTGAGAATCCACTAATCTAGGATTTTGGATTTGCTCCATTATTCATCACTTTATTAATTAAAATAATCAATAAATGATTTTTTGGGGCTTTCTGACCTGAGTGATGGAAAATCACTCAAAACTAGGAAATAGTGGGTCCATGGGTTTACATGGGGCTCTTAGCTTGAAAATGAGCACCTACATGACTAAAACTGATTATTTGGCCCACTTTTATTACAAAATCAATTTTTCTAATTAAACTATTAAAAAATAGCCTAAGTTTAGGAAAAATTAAATTTTAATAAAAAACACTGAAAAAATTTAAAATTTAAAAAAGTTGAAAAAACCTAGGGGGACTTAGACATGTTCATATGACTCGAACATGATGTCTAGCATGTTTATACATTGACACATAGACTCTAATAACCTCAATATGCCTAAATTCCAAGCCAACCACCCCAACTTTCAAGGTATGGAGTAAAAAATTCAGAAATTATCAGTCGTTTATTCAACAACCCATAATAACCAAGGGAAAAAACACCTTGGGCTGATTGGATTGAAAAAGAAATTCTAAGAGACTAAGTCTTTTACAGTAACTATCATGCTAGAACATTTATTACAATTCCCCCATGGGGTATGAACATGTGATATAGTACAACAAGCACTTCCCATAAGTACTTCCAAAGGTCTTCTGAAGTCTAAACAAGTTATCCTTGTTCGGTTCACTAGGCCCACTTGATAAAAAACCACTAAGTACAAGTTAGGTGGTAACAAGTCTCATTTGTGTAGATTGAAGAAAGCCCTGTACGGTTTGAAACAGGCACTCAATACATGGTACAATAGAATTGACAACTTTCTATCTTGTTTGGGCTTTGCTAAGAGTAAAGAAGATTCCAACCTTTAATACAAGGTTGAAGATGGAAACCTAGTGATTCTCCTAATGTATGTAGATGATCTGTTTGTAACAGGTGTTGGGCACCATTTTTTATCCCTTTTTGCCTCTTAAATATCTTTCATTTCCTTCATAAAACATCCATATTGAGTAGAAAGCTTTAAATATCATCTATAAACCTTGGTTAAAGAGGTATAATGTCATTGCTTGTTAATAAATTGGGTTTTGTGACTTTTTAAGCATTTTTAACTAGGATTTTTACTTAGACTATGGGATGTACTAACTTCCCGTATCTCCTCCAAAGTTGGGTAATTGCAGGACAGCTAGGAGGGATATGGAAGATAAAGAATGGATCCTTAATGTCCACAGATGGATGAACATACAACAGTTAGGTGAAGTGGCCTGTGCAGATGTCGAGTCAACTAGAGTCAAAGATGGCCACCTGTTCCACATCCAGCACAAAAGAAGGAACAATACTGATTTTGTGGACTTCCATGATTCTGAAGATGATCTCGTTAGCTATTCTCATTAATTAGGTTGCAGAATTGTAGCATTTCTAGTTATGGTTCGAATTTGTATAAATCCCTCTTAAGACAATGAAGACTTATGACGATTTTGAAGAAGAATGCACTTGTGCTTCTGAACTGCGTGGTATTATTTGTGAAAACAATTTTTGGTGAATGAATATCAAATTTTAGTTCTGTAAATCTCTAATTGTGTGTGGAGCAAGGCTTTGGAGGGCCCCCATCGTCGAACTCTCGCACTTTTACATTGCCGGTGTAGTGATTTGATGATTGCAGCGATTTCATTTTGGTGCAAGTCCTTTAAATCGATCCATTGGTATGTGTTTCCTGGTAGTTTCTAGTTTATAAATTGCAGAACAAGTTCAGTTAAGCTCTTCATCGATTTTATTAATGCTTTGTTCGTTCTATTTCATGGTTTAAATTACAAATTCTATTGTGCTATATATCACTGGCAATACTGAATAAACGTTGTTCTTTTCACTGGTTAAATAGTGAATGCGTTGAATATTTAAACCACGATCTCAGATTCATTATATGTTACTGTTTATTCAAATACTGAAGTGTTAAAGGACATTTACAAATTATGAATACCGTCTTGTAAAATATTTTGATTGGTAATTGTTCCTTCAGCGCTGGTAGAACTCTGTGATTTGCAGCCTAGGGTTAGATTTACTATTTAATTGTTTTTTTTTTATCTCAGTTCTTTTTATCAGTAAAATTGTTCTCATGAATCAAATACTGTATGCTTAAAAAGAAACAATTAAATCACCCTTGTAAGAGGATTTTGTGTCTGTAGGTTGCGGTGTTCTTTTTCATCTGTCAGTAGATCTAGTTCACAGTTAGCTAAATTCCAGATAAGTTAGCTTCTAAGTCCTAAAACCTGGATGTGTCTCGAAGTTTCCTGACCCAGATTGATTTTAATATAAGTTCTGATTCACCTATAGAACAGAGCCCAACATTTTGGTGCCATTGCTGGGGAGGCACTGTAGAAGCAGACTTAGGAACCTTAGATTTCTGATAAAAACAAAAATTTTAAACAAAAACACAGAATAGGTTTTACTTTTATGTCAAGACTAAGGGACGAAAAAGGAATATTTCGTACAAACCCCCCAAAAACAGAACTAACAGGAGTTTCTCTTCCAAAGGGATTTATCTCAACAGTTGGTAGTTCCAAAATGTCTGAGGAAGAAACGTCAAAAGGCCCAACAGCTGAACAGAGAAGAGAATATGAGAGGATGCTAGAAATAGAAAACAAACGCAGACAGCAGAGGAGAGAGGAAGAGAGGAGACATGAAAGAGAAGAAGAAAGAGGACATGAGAGAAATGAAAAGATAGAAGAGGATCAGGAAGATACCTTCAAATTTCCTATTTTGGACACTAGTATTATCTTAGGAGAAGATGTAAAAATGAACAACATTCCACCCTCTGTTCTACCAAACTTCTATGGCCTGAACTCTGAAGATCCAGACTCTTTCCTTTTCGAATTTGACATCTTGTGTCGAACTTATGGGTATACTAATTACACCCATAAGCTCCTCCTCTTTCCTGCTACCCTTAAGGCAGCTGCCTTGAAGTGGTTTATGGGTTTAGGAGAACATTCTATTACTAGCTGGGATGAAATGAGGAAGATCTTTCTTCGAAAATATCAGGCCTATTGCAGATCAAAGGATCTCAAAGATGATATCTTTGGAATGACTCAACAAGAAGATGAGAGCTTGGAGGAATATTTGGAAAGGTTCTCATACAATTTACAAAAATCTAAATACAATTCTTTAACATCAGAGATGATTAGAACAATATTTCTAAAAGGGATAAGAGAAGAGTATTTAGATATTTTAAATGTTATGGGCAAAGGTGACATTTCTTATCTTCCATTTGATGAGATACAAGACTTATGCCAAAAATATTTGAGAGGGAAGGCTAGGACTAGAAAAAGAGACATCATTACCAAAGTAAACAAGTCTGCAAACAGTGGTACTTCTAGGGATGAGCTTGGAAATCTGCTAGAAGATTTCAAGACTGATTTATTGAGTACATTGGGCACACAGGTTGAAGTAGCAAAAACCAAGAAAAGACAAGAACAACAGGACCAGCAAGATCAAGCCTTGTCCATATTTTGTCCTAAGTGTAGAAAGAAGCACCCACTTAAAGAATGTCCTTTAAATGCTGTTGAAATTTGTGGTTTATGTACTTTTAATCATAAGACTGATGATTTCCTTAGATTAAAAGAGTTGCAGGCAGCTCGAATGGAGGAGAACCAAAGCATGGAGTCTCTCTACTTCATGGGACAATGAAGACCTTGGCAACCACGATTCTCAGGTATGTCCCAAGACCCCATGCAACAATTTAATGAAAATTATCAAACTCCTATTCAGAACTCATGGAGTGCACCCATGCCTTGGCAAACTTGGTCTCCTCCCTTAGCCCAATCTGCTCCAAATTGGAGAGGTTATACCCATGGTAATCAAACATATCAGCAGGCCTATTTGCAGCCATACCAACAACCTTCAGCCTATCCCCAATACCAGCAGCATCAAGTTCAAACTCCTTCTTATCAAGCCCCATCTTACTAAGTTCCATCTTTTCAACAACCCAATATGGCTCCTCAATTGGGTCCCCCACCTCAACAGCTTCAATTGCCATCCAATCAGCCTCCACCTCGGCCTACACAACT
>LPNX011141595.1:268800-305870 GCA_001517045.1 Pseudotsuga menziesii | reverse complement strand
GCATCTCCTTGTCTTGAACCCATATACAACCGTTTAACTGCAACCTCTCTGCCATTTGGTAGAACCCCCTGCAGATCAATGTAACTCAAAGTTATTTTTATTCTCCATTATGATCATCACTTGGAGTTGCTACTTTCAAATATCTATTTCAATTGAAAGCAATGATCTTGATTCTTGATTCTTGATTCCTGACTACTCACTTTAAAGACGGATCCAAAACCTCCCTCACCAAGTTTATTCTTTGCATTAAAATTGGAAGTAGCTTCCCTCAAAATTTCGTACTTGAAACTGAGTTCCGAATTCGATAAGATAGATTCTACTGTTTCACCTGCGCAAATAATTACAGGACTTCTTGATATCTTGGTAAAGAAATAGGTGAACAGTTAATCATCGTATCTGAGATCCTTAAACCTGAATATTTACCTGTAATTGTAGGACCTGTGGTTCTAGAATTCTGTTCAGGACGTTTAACAGAAGAGAAACAATTCCACCTCAAAGTCAGTATGGCCGCAATTAATCCGAGCGTACCGCCTGTTACTACGCCTAGAGTCATCCCAAACGCCCTAGTTTTTTTTCCTTCTGCAAATTTGCACAAATATTGTCATTGATTTTTTGTGTTAGTTCACCATAATTAGACCATTATAATACTCTTATCAAGGTAAACTATGTGAAGAGTATACCGGAGGATACGGGAGGCGGAGGCAACAGAACGGAAGTGTCGAAAAAGACATAAATCTCGTAACGCAAATAACAGTTCTGAGATCCGAATTGTGCCCCAAGAGCTCCACTTTGGCATCGGAATATCTTTGACAAGGCTTCAGTTAGGCACGAACCACAGCTTGTTCGGGACAGATCTCTCCAACACTGCGCTAAGCTGTACATAGTCTGCGTTATATTACTAGGCGCAGCGGCAGAATCTGCAGCGAAAAGTTTGGGACTCTGCGAAGCTTGAGCGGTAACATTTGAGAGCAGCGCCTCAACAGCATTTGTGAACTGCTGTGGCTGACTGCTGTTTTCAGTGTTGCAGAGAACAATTGCCGGGGGACTCTTCCTGCCCTCAATATCGTTATAGAAGTTATGATTGTCATAACGCAAGAAGCAGCCGTCAAGTTGAATGAATCCAGAAGTGTTCTGACACCCGGCCTCAACAAGCTTTGCTTTGGCTGTGGACACGCACTGTTTGCAATCGGAGGAATCTAGATCTCCCCTGCACTGGACAAGCCCATAAACTGTACTATTGCTGTTAACCCCCTCAACAACAATACTAGAAGTATTGAATCCGCTTGGATAAACGTTCCTTACCAGTGATTCCAAAACCTTGTTTAGATTAAGCTGGAACGCGCTACCGTTTCTATATTCATTTTTGCCGCTATTCCCACAAACGCTCCAAACGGTAGAAGTCTCCGGATCAGCTACAGCCAAGCGCATACCTGTTGTGCATATACCGATAACTATAAGTAACAAACTGCTCATTAATGATCTCATCCACGTCTCCGCCGCCATAGAACTTGAAAGGGATAGAATTACTTGAAGGGCATTGAGTTCTGTCACTGAAACAGAAAATTATAAGCCGAACAAATTGAGTACTGTCACTGAAACAGAAAATTAGAAGCCCAGCAAACTTACCTCAGAAAAATCTTACTTTAGTTGTTATGGAACTGAAGAAAACTAATTATTGAATCCGTCCATCCCAGCCTGCATTGTGTCCCGCTGGCCACATCACATGTTTTGACCGGATCAAATTTAAATAGCAGGGTCATCTTTTAATTTGAAAGGGTGTCTTCCAGATAAATAGTTGAACGGATCAAATTCGAAGAGTAATATTTGAAGG
The DNA here is from genome assembly GCA_001517045.1 of Pseudotsuga menziesii. Classification (NCBI taxonomy): domain Eukaryota; kingdom Viridiplantae; phylum Streptophyta; class Pinopsida; order Pinales; family Pinaceae; genus Pseudotsuga; species Pseudotsuga menziesii. Next base: position 304,039 of record LPNX011141595.1, on the reverse strand, counting down.
TAAAAAGCATTTTTTAATAGTTAAGTTTAATTTATTAATTAACTCATGATAAAATAAATTTTGAGAATATTTAATCTAAATTTGTGCTGATGTGTTGGTAGATGTGTATTTTAAAAGGTATGAACGGATATGTTGTAAATGAAGATTACAGATTTAAATTATTATTTTTATTATATTAGATTTAAATTATCTTCATTTATTATATTGAATTTTAAAACAAGGATCTAATTTGTGTATTGTAATAGGTTATCTGAAAGGATATGTTGTAAATGGAGATTACATATTTAAATTATTAATTTTATTTTATTGGATTTAAATTATCTTCATTTATTATATTATATTGAACTTTAAAACACGAACTAATTTTCAATTACCAATTCTCCGAACAAAAAAAAGTAGATTCCTAAATCTCTTATGACACAAGTAAGAGTCAATCTCCAATTCACTAAGAAAAGAAAAAAAAAAAAATTGTGTTGATTTTAAAACACGGAGCTAATTTTCAATTACCAATTCTCCGAACGAAAAAAAATTAGATTCCTAAATCTCTTATCACACAAGTAAGAGTCAATCTCCAAATCACTAAGAAAAGAAAAAAAAACATTTGTGTCGATGTATTTCATATGATGATTATGTAACTATAGCACTACGAACACAAAACAAAAAACACTTGTGTTTGTGTTGATGTATTTTATATGATGATTATGTAAGTATACCACTATGATGAACACAAAACAAAAAACACTTGTGTTGATATATTTTATGTGATGATTATGTAACTATATCACTATGATGTTCATTATGAATAGATGAAAGTTTGTTTTTTTATTATGATGTTCATTATGAATCGGTGAAAGTTTGTTTTTTATTTTAAAGTTCATTATGAGTTGAAGAACGTTTATTCTTATTTTAATAATATTGTTTTTCTTTTTACAAATGATTTAAGAAGTTCATTATGAATTGAAGAAAGTTTGTTTTTATTTTAATAATATTATTTTTTCTTTATACAAATGGTTTAAGTTTAGTATAATCAAATTTAATGTATTTATTAATTAATACATTAATAAATATTTAATTTGTTTTAATTTAAGATTTAAGATAAATTTGTGTTAATGTATTTTATATCATAATTATATAAATATATTACCATTAATATATTACCATTAGAAGTTCGTTTTTATTTTAATAATATTGATTTTCTTTTTAATATTAGTTAAAATAAAAATATTTTTTATTTTTTATTATATTTATTAATTTTAATTATATAAAAATTAAAATTGAATATTACAAATATAAAATTAAAATTTTCAATCTCTTTCATATTAAATTATAAAATAAATTTAAGTTTTTCATAAAATTTAATACATAACCATAATAATAATTATCTTTATTTTTAAAGCGATAAAAACTGTCTTAAAATATGTCTTGCTGTTATGAGCTAAACGAGCTGTAAGCCCCCATTTGAGATATCGTTAACTTTTAATTAGTTAAGATTTTATATATTTGTATATAATACTTAGATTTTATTTATTGTTTAATCATAAATTATAATTTGTATAAATAAAATGATGATAATAATAATATATATTATAATAATTTTAATATAAATATCTGGCTCAATGTGTTCACAGCAAATATCTGGTCTTGTATTCGTCAAGTACATCAAGGACTCAATCATCTGACGATGCATCGTATCATCAACCAACTGTGATGAAGCATGACTCAATAGCTTCAGATTCGATGCAATAGGTGTGGACATGCCCTTGCAGCCCATCATCCCGAATCTCTTCAAGATCTCGTCCACTTACTTCCCTTGTCCTAGGGAGATCCCATTCGCATTCTGCCACACCTCCATGCCTAGAAAGTAATGCATCATACCCAAGTCCTTCATCTCGAACTCAACAGCCAGCTTCCTCTTTGTGTTAGCAATCAACCCATCTATACCTGTTAAAAACATGTCATCTACATATAGTATGAGCATCACTGGGTTTTGTTCTTCAACCTTGTAGTAAAGGTTTGAATCTGCTTTACTTTTGGTAAATCCTAAACTAGTCAGGAAGCTTTCAATTCTTCTGTAACACGTCCCGAGTGCATGTTTCAAACCATACAGGGATTTCTTCAATTTACACATCAGTCTTCCTATCATGTGTCTCAAAGCCGAGTGGCTTCTCCACATATACTTCCTCTTCTACTACACCATTTAAGAAAGCTATATTGACATCCATCTGGTGTACTTTCCATTTCATTACTGCAGCTAAAACAAGTACTGATTTGATGGAAGTATATTTGGCTACAGGTGCAAAAGTCTCTTCATAACCTATCCCTTCTTTCTGGGAGAAGCCACGAGACACAAATCTTTCTTTATATTTCTCTATGCAACCATCTGCAGCATGCTTGATCTTATAGATCCATTTGGAAGTCATAACAGACTTCCCCTCTAGTCTTGGGACAACATCCCAAACATCGTTCTTCATGATCGACTGATACTCCTCGATCATAGCATCCTTCCATTCTTTCTTTTCTGCCGCTTCTTCATAGTTGGAAGGTTCTTTATTGATGATGTCACATAATAGGGATACATATCCAGAGTAGGACCTAGTTCTCTTCCTTTCTCTGTGCATTTATTTTGGATCCCCATATCTCTTTGCACCTTGGATACCCTCTCGTACCCATGCAAGTTTCCTCTTGTGAGGATTCTTCTACTGAGCTGGATCTACAGGTTCTTGAGGTTCTTCTATTTCTTGATCTTATTCTGGAATTGCTTCATCCATGGTTGTATCTCGGATCCTGGGTATTTTAGTTTCTTCATGATCTTCAACTGATCTCTTCCTGGATTTGTTGTAAGTTGTGTCTTCATCAAATGTTACATCTCTACTGATGTTGATATTCTTGAATCTTGAGAAGTATATTCTGTAAGCCTTCGAGCTTTCAGAGTATCCCAAAAATATACCCTTCTTTCCTGAAGGATCTAACTTTGTCCTCTTTTCCTTTGGAATGTGTATGTACATTGGACAGCTAAATATTCTGAAATGACTAAATTCTGGTTTCTTTCCAAACAACACTTCTTCAGGTGTCTTGTTCTCAAGTACTCTATGTGGAGTACGATTCTGTTCATACATAGATATCCTGGCAGCTTCTGCCCATAAATGCATAGGAAGATCTTGATCATGGAGCATTGCCTTTGCTGCTTTCATGATTGTTCTATTCTTCCTTTCTGCAACCCCATTATGTGGTGGATTATATGGAGTGATCAACTCCCTCTTAATCCCTGAATCTCTTCATAATTCCTTGAATTCATTTGATGTGAATTCTACGCCATTGTCTGATCGCAAAATCTTGATCTTCTTCTCTGTGTGGTTTTCAATCAAGGCTTTGAATTCCTTGAACTTGATGAATACTTCATCTTTTTTCTTCATGAAGTATATCCATGTCTTCCTAGAAAAATCATCAATGAAAGAAACATAGTATACATACCCTCTTAATGAACTGGATGACATCAGACCGCATACATCATAGTGAATGATTTCCAAGATTCCTTTAGCCTTGCTTTCGCTACTTGGAAATGTCTTTTTTGTGTTCTTTCCTTTCGCACGTCCCTTGCATACTCCTTCATTTTTTGCCTGCATTTCTGGAAGACCTTCAACAACTTTGCTTGCAAGTGGTAGTACCCTATAGTGCACATGTGCAAGCCTTCTATGCCAAAGTTCATTTGGTTCTACTGAGTCATGAACCAAAGCTTTTTCTGGTTGGCCCTTTAATCTGTATATTCCTCCCTCTTGTTCTCCAATTACTACTGCATCGTCAATAGTCTTTCCTTTTGGCCACATGAGGACTTGGCCATCTATAAATTCAACTCTTATGCCTTTTGCATCTAATGCAGAGATGGAGAGAAGGTTCTTCTTTAGTCCTGGTACAAATAGGACATCCTTCATTTTCATAGACTTTCCAAAGTCTAATTTGTAGGAGGATTCTCCACTACCTTTTATTGGATACTGGTAATCATCCCCAAGTTTCACCTTGTAGGGTGATTTATGTTCTGATAGTATCACAAAGGATTCCTTAAGTCCCGTCATTTGTTTGGAAGCCCCACTATCAATAAGCCAATCATTGCTTCCATGTGTGACAGTTCCCATGAGGGCAGATATCAACACATATTCTTCATCACTTGAAGAACCATAACTGTCTTGTTTAATTCTCTTCTTGGAAGGCTCATCATCTTCTACAGCATGAGCATGATGTATTTTCTTGTTTCCCTTCCTCTTGTGAGATCTATATTTGTTTCTAGGAAAATATCTTACAAGGTTTCCTCTTTCATCACATGTATATCAAATGAACTTAGACAAATCTTTGTTAGATTTTCTAGTGTTATTATTATGGTGATAGTGCTTACCTCTGTGATGGTCTGTTCTGCTTTTCTTGGATTGTACTATGAGAGCTTGATCTTCACTTCCCATGTTTTCTTCTCAAGCTAATATTCAAGCTTCTTCTCTTGAGCACTCCTACGGTCTACTAAACTTGACTATCTTCTTTATGGCACATATCCCTTGAACAAAAGAATCCCATGCCCTAGGGAGACCATTCAAGGTGGTCATCACAATTTTTGCATTCTCTACTTCTTCATCTACAGCTTCAAGCTGTTCCTTGATCTGAGAGACCCTTGTAAAGTAAGACTGGATGGTCTCTGCATTTTGTATCTTTACATTCTTCAATTGCCTTCTCAGAGTCATCTTTTGGTTTATGTTCTTCCCTTCAAATAACTTGGTTAGGGAATCAAAAAACTCTTTAGGTATCTTTAGGGAGGACACCTGAGGTATGAGATGATCCTTGATTGAATCAGTGATAATCCTATTAGCCATGACCAATTTATTTTTGTGTAAGGCCTTAGCCTCATCTCCCTCTAGAACTGGAACTTCTCCACTTATGTAGGAGTCCAATTCATTTTCTTCCAGGACCAGGGAGATCCTATACTTCCAAGCTCGGAAGTTATTAGCTCCCTCAATCTTTTCATCAAGCTTGGTATGATGAGACATATTAACGGAGAACCTCAAATGTAAATGCAAAAGATTTAGATCTTACAAGGTTAAGATGTTAGAACTGGATCTGGAGCTGAATTTCTGTAGAGCTAGTTTTCTGGTTTAGGAGCAGATTTAGGGTTTGACTTTCTCAAAGTTATACCCAACCAAAAACTTTGATATTGATCTGTAAAATTCGATTTTGGAGAGGAGATCAATCCAGGCCTGGGATCACTAAAAAATTCCACTTCTGTGGAAAGCCCTAATTTCCCACAGTAGTGTCAAGTCAAAAACTGAAAATGCTCAGAATCAGATTCTGTTTCAACAGAAAGATGCACCCTAGAGAGGAGATTCAGCCTAGCCTCCTTTTGCTGAAAATATGTGGAGATATATCCAAAAAGTAGGAAGCCCTAGCTTCAGCAGCTACATAGTTTCTTCTTCTCAGGTTAGCACTGATAGAATGTTATATTTTTAACATTTAAGCTATATGATCTTAGGATCTTATCTAAGAGAATAACAAGCACAACAATCAATCACAAGAGACAATGAACACAAAGTTTTTCCTCGAGGAAACCATAAAGGAGAAAAACCCGTGTTGGAGGAGCAAGTCGGTATGCCAACTTGAACGATAGCCAACTTAGTCAATTAGCAGACTAAGTCGGTCATCCGACTAATGAGAGATTAGGTCGGCCACCTAAGGTTGTGTCGGTTGAGTGAACTGACAGGTAGTTATTTGTAACTGTTTGTAAATCATATATATTAGGCTGTTGAGCCAAATGAGAACTCGGTTCAATTCTTTGTATTGTATGGACCCTTTCACTATAATATAATCTATTATTCTACTTACTTGTTCTTGTCTCTTGTCTCTATTATGCATGTATGTATTAATGTGTATTATTGGTAATCCTATGTGATCTATGAGATTACAACATTGGGTCCGTTGCAGATAGTACATGTATGAGATGTATACAAGTAGATGATATAAGAACAAGAGATTAAGGACTGGTGGGAGCGTAAAATAGCAAACTACTTGTGAAATTACGCACAAAGAAACAGATTAAAGACTGCTCAAGCAAAAGAAAGGTTCTTTACCGAGACCCATGAGAACTTTGTAGAATCGGTGCCCCAGCTTTTGAAGAAACTCCTAGATGAAATAGTCGGAAGTGATTAAAGACCAACAGCTGCTAGACAAACTGATTCAAGGGGGAAGAACAAACCTGTCTAAGTGGTTCGAAAAGATTGCCAACGAATTCTGTGAGGAGCAAGCCATAGAGGAAAGAACTTCGGTGGAAACTATCCAGAAGAAATTCTACACAAACCTCACCGAACAATTATTGTGTTCCTTACTAACCTTGCTGTTCAAATTTCTAATCGAGAAAGGAGTAGGTAATATCGTTGAACCTCGTCCATTACTACGCGAACCACCACAAAATACTAACTGGGCGAAGAAGCAAAAGAAGTGGGAAAAATTCATTGCCAAAAGGGAGTGGGAATACTTCCTAAGCAAGTGAACAGAACTATCCAGGCTTTCTAAAGTGTCGAGTAGGTAATGGGGGGGTAGCTGGTCGTATGTCGAGGCAATGTGGAGAGGATTCTAGTTGACTAAAGAGAAACTAGTCACCAGCAATGAAAAGTCGACCTAAAAGGGAAATCGAAAGGACAGTATCACATAAAGGTACGGCGAACTTTCAAAAAATAGAGAGGGAGAAGAGGCTGCAAAGAAGGGAAGAGAGAAGAGAAAGAGCCATAGCGCTGCAAAGAAGAATGAGCACTAGGGTGACAGACCAAGAGAGAAATCTGCCAGAGTCAGGTCATGACCAACATGAGGAATGCATGGAAGAATAAGCGTCTGCTATGGAAGAAGATTTGTGGATAGAGAAGCAATAGCTCTCCAATTAGAAGTCCCCCAGGAGGTGAGACCTTTATCTTCGATGAATCCGAGTACTAGGATACAAACAATTGTCAAAGAGGACCTCAGACTAGGAACTGGTGACTTTGGTATTTGGAGCCGACTAGACGACGAGAGAAATGATGATAATCATCTAATTATCTGTCGATCAGAAGAAGGAAATTGGTTCACGCTTCAAGCGTTGACCCTCCAACCGAAGTATCCACTTACTTTACTCGACACACAAAGGAGCAACCCCCCTGCCAAATACAGCTTTGGAAGATACAGAAAATTTGGAGTTGCAGATAAATAATTACAGTTGGACATCGACAGGAGATATCGACCCCGACCGACTATTTGTCGGAGAAGAAATGACAACTAAGACGACCGATGGAAATGAGAGTTTTGTCCACAATAGTTCTGCATAGAAGAATAAACAAAATCACCCACTATCCCCACCACCACCCCCACCACCGCCACCTCCTAAGGAAGATAGTGATAGTGACTCCGACATGGGTCATGGGACAACACACATCCCTCTATATGAGGGCGATGAGGACCCTACATGACATTGGTTCATCTATGAGTCGACTTGGGAGGTGATCCAAGTTACAGATGAAGACAGACAAATGGTGCAATTTGCTGGTGCCTTGAGGAAAAGGGCATTAACATGGTATATGACCTTTTTTGAGAGAACTCCTCGAGCAACTAAAGCCAAAGTCAAAGCACAATTTCTATCATTCTTTAAAACTCCAGATGCAAAACATCTGGCATCAAAGAAATTAAAAACAACATCACAAAAGCTAGGAGAAACTATCCACGACTACGAAAAACATTGGAAAGACATTCTCAGCCAATTGGATTATGTCATTGATGAGAAACTATTAATCCAGTGGTTTATTGCAGGTCTGTCACAGAAGATTCATCGACACATCAGTCTGGAGACATTCAAAATCTATGAAGATGCGCTCACAAAATCTCTACAAGTAGAAATGGATGAATACATTCCAGCATACTTCACGGATCACAAACTGGAGGAACAACTTGAGATCATGCATAAATATCTAAAAGAACTAAACCTTAAGAGTCAGGATATTTGGTGCATGAAGTGCTCGATGGTCGGACATTCAAAGGACAACTACCGACAGGATATTAGCCGACAAGATGTTCGATTTGTGCAAACAAAATGTTTCTGTGACATCTGCCAAGAGCATGGAGAGCATACCACAAAAGATTACCCATTCAACATGAAGAATGGCAAAGCATCATGGTGCACAATCTATGAAACTAAAAATCACAACACCTCCGACTGCCACCTGAATCTAAAGAATCGACAAAATTATGAGGCAGTGTATCAGACTAACATAGTTGCACAGAACAATGAGCAAAATGACCAAAATAATCGAAGGTATGAAGGTCGTCGGTACGAACACCGGTTTGACAACCGACGTGGAGGCTATGGAAGTCGAGGTTGATTCTCTGGGAATTGAGACAACCGACCACGTCGACCCATCCAATGTATCACATGTTACAAGGAAGGACACCGACATGCATACTGTCCATACAAGGATAGGACTGACATAAAATTCTATACTAGTTGTGGTGTAGGGGATCACTCATTAGAGGATTGCCCTATTATGCTTGAAAAGATAAATAGAAATAAGAATGTTAATGTCCTGTCATGTGTACAAAAACATGATATTATCAATACAAATAATTTATGTATTGTAACCCGACAAGGGATGAAAATTGGGAATGATAACCCCCAAATAAGCAAGATAAAAGAAAAAAATGTTTCTCCTGACCCAGCTAAAGAAAACAAAATATATAAAGATGCAACAAATATATTTAGAGAATTTGCTCGACAAGAAGAAGAAGATGATAATCAACAGGACACAGTAAAATAGCTAATATAGTTGGTACAAAAAGATAAAACAATATCACAATTCATCGACTTACTGTATAAAATAAAACACAACAAAAACAACGAAAAAAAAACAAAGAATATTTGCAGCTTAAACCAAAAAGATAAAAGTGATGCCAACCCACTTGTCGACTTGGAAATTGAAGGATACCATGTCCAACAAGTTGTACTTGATTTCAGATCACAGGTAAATATTATGACTCGAGCCACATGGGAACAATTAGGCAAACCTCGACTATATGAATCAGGCATATACTTGAAACTAGCCGACCAAGGCCTAATTTAACCTATTGGAGTCTAGAAAAATGTCGACACAATGATAAAAGGTATATCGACTAAAGTCGACTTCGAAATTATTGACCCTAAGGAAGGATCCAGTTCCTTCCCAGCGTTAGTAGGTCGACCTTGGGGGAGAAAAATTAAAGCCTCAATATCCTTGAACAAAGAAAGAATCAAATTAAAGGGGAATGGACAAAAATTCATAGTACCTATTCATCCATCCCAAGGAGAACCTTGGACAAAACCAATTGATGAAGAAGTTGACATCCGACAACTATATCAGATACAAAATAATGAAGATTACATAGAACCTAATACATATGGTGAACTTTACTTGGGAGGTTGAAAACTATGAAACAAAAGCAAGAGGATGCTGGACTATTCAAAAAGTACAGAAGAAACCAGTCAAACAATGCTTTGTGGTGTTCAGCATCCCAAAAATATTTGAGAAAAAAATTAGGGAATATCCTACCTTGCAACCAACAAATATAAATACCACAAAAATCCCAAGGTATAAAGAAAGAGAATCACCAGTTATGCATGTAGAGCAAGTATCTTGAAACATCCATGAACATGGCCGACTACAAAGTTTAGTAGAAACTTTTATAGGACAAGCTGCTAGATGGTGGGATACCCATTAGTCAAAACTACAGACATGGACAACAACTTTGACTTATTTTGTATAAAGGTTTGGAGGAAATAAGTTAACCAACCAGGCTCAGATACCTATATTTACCCAAGGACAAGATCTAGAAAACCACATAAATATATGTGAAAAAGAATGGAGAAGACTGGGATATAAGGATGAACGTACATGGCCACACTTATTTCCATCAACCCTCGTCGACTTACCGAACAAATGGTACAAGATGGAAGAAGCTCGGGGTGAAACATTTCTATGGCATGAACTTAAAGAAAATTTTATCAAAGATTTCAACTTTGAACCCCAAAATGAGAATTTGGTCAAAACTGCAAAATAGATCAAAGCATTTGTACAACCGACAGAAAACAAAACCCTAAGGGACAACCGACCGACAATAAACTGTAACAATATACAAACCAGGAAAATACCACAGTCAACAAGACTACAGTTGGAAAATGAAAAGTCGGAAGGGAAAAGCTTTAGATGGAAATAAAATCATGTCGAAATGACCAAACCTATTCACACAGTACTCAAAGTTGAATCAACCAACAAGGAGGATAACGACCGAATGACTGTAGCAGACTTCCCTGCCGCATTCTCATAGTTTAAGGAAGGAAGTCGACCAACCAATGAAGATAAAGCACCGGAATGGCTAGATGCTAAAGTCAAAACTAGAGAAGTCAACATATCAAATGATGATCGACCAAAAATAGCAAAAATTGGAGACTACTGGTCTAAAGCAAAAACAGCAGAGATCACAAACCTACTGAAACAATTTCAGGATGTATTTGCTAGAGACTATAAGGATCTTAAAGGTCTAGTACATGAAATGGGTGAAATGAAGATCGACATTAAACCTGATGTTCGACCTGTCAAGAAACGACCATATAAACTAGCTCACAAATACAAAGAGATAGTCAAGAAGGAGATTAATAACATGCTTGCAGCAGGATTCATCTACCCTATTGACCAATCAGAATGGCCAAGTCCAATAGTGGTTCAACCAAAGAAACATGATCCAACCAAGCTAAGGATCTGTGTCGACTTTAGAGAACTCAATAAAGTTACATTAACAAACCCATTTCCAACTCCTTATGCAGATGAAATCTTAAATGAGGTAGCAGGACATGAATTCTATTCGTTTACAGATGGATTCTTAGGTTATAATCAAGTATCAATAGCTAAAGAAGATCAAAAAAAGACAACATTCGTATGTGAATTTGGCTCATTTTCTTACAGGGTTATTCCTTTTGGACTTAAAAATGCACCTGCAGTCTTTTCAAGGATTGTGGTCAAAACATTTTAGGAGTACATTTACAAAACAATGGCAGTATATTTCGACGATTGGACAATATACTCTACACTAAAGGACCATTGTAAATGGCTAAGACTTATGTTGGAACGATGTCAACAGATCCAACTATCACTAAACATCAAGAAGTGCATATTTTTAACTCCTATACGAATACTATTAGGGCATATCGTCTGTAAAGAAGGTATTAAAGTCGACTTCGCAAAAATAAAAATCATCCTCAAATTAAAACCTCCGATGAATCTGAAACAAGTCAGGCTACTACTTGGTCATACAAGATACTATAGAAAATTCATAAGACATTATTCAGACATGACATACCCATTGGAAGAATTGATAAGAGATGATCAGGATTTTAATTGGACAGAGGAGTGTGACATATCATTCGAAAAACTAAAAAGAAAGCTAGTCAAAGCACCCATCCTAAGGTTTCCATCGATGCATCAGGCCTAGCAATAGGAGCAATCCTAACTCATCCAGGAGATGATGGAATGGACTATCCTATAGTTTACAGTAGCAAGAAACTAAACAAATATGAAAGAAACTATTTGACAACTGAAAGAGAAGCATTAGGAATGGTCTTTACACTACAAAAATATCGACACTATCTACTAGCTAATCCATTTATCTTTTACACTGACCATCAAGCACTAAAATATCTCGTAAATAAGCCTCTACACCATGGAAGAATTTTTTGATGGCTACTTCTATTCCAAGAATTTGAATTCGAAGTCATTATCAGACCAGGTAAGCTAAATGTTGGTCCCGACCACTTATCCCAAATCGACACAGGGGAGGAACCGACAGGAGTCGAAGACGACTTACCGGATGCACATTTATTTCGAATAGAAGCAGTCTCGGCAGAGTTAGAGGAAATAGATCATTTTTTAGAAGATGGACAAGCACCAAAAGGCATGAGTATGAAGAAGAAACAAATCTTAGCCATGAAAGTTGCACCATACAGTCTCATAAATGGATTCCTATATAAAATGGGGTTAGACGACATCCTCAGAAGGTGCGTATTGGAACATGAAAGAAATAATGTCATGCATGAAGCACATTACGGACCTACAAGAGGACATTTCCAAGCAGATACAACTACAAAGAAAATCCAACAATCAGGGTTGTGGTGGCCAACACTCCACAAAGATTGCAAAAATTTTGTAAGCCAATGTGACAGATGTCAACGACTGGGTCGACCCCTGCTTAGTACAGAAATGCCCCTGATATCAGTAAACCCAAATTTGACATTCGAAATTTGGTCCATCAACTTCATAGGACCATTTCCTATACTAGCAAAAGGAACAGGTGCAAGGTACATAATAACTACAGTCGAATACGTAACCAAATGGGCAGAGGGAAAACCAGTCGACACATGTTCCAGCGAGATAGTTGCTAAGTTTATCTATGAGAATATCATTACCAGATTTGGATGTCCATTAACCCTAATCATTGACCAGGGAACACACTTCATAAATAAAACTATTAAAACACTAACAGACCAGTTCCAAATCGACCACCGACGGAGTACAGCTTACCACCCTTAGTTGAATGGAGCAATTGAAGCATTTAACAAAACATTAACAAAAGGATTAACAAAAATATGTAACATTGACAAAGATGACTGGGATTAAAAGTTACTTGCAGTAATATGGGCATACAGAATGGCATACAAGCGTTCAATCGACCAAACACTGTTCCGACTAGTTTATGGAAAGGAAGCAGTAGTTCCTCTACACTTTCGACAACAGACACCTATTATCGCAGAAATTTTACATATCGATGTCGAACAAGGAAGAAAGGACCAACTATTACAACTAAGTAAACTTGAATAACAACGACTAATTGCGACACAACACCAAGAAATGCAGAAAAAACAACAAAAGGCATGGCACGATAGAAACATCAAAAACAAAAACTTGTTGGTAGGAGACCTTGCCTTACTATACAATAATCGGGTAAAAGGAAAACCCAAAAAGATACATACAGAATGGATGGGACCCTATGTTGTCAAAGAGATACATGCCAACGGATCAGTCTGACTAAGGATGTTACAAGGCATTATTTCGGAAACTTGTTAATGGTGCCCGACTAAAGTGGTACAAAAACTAAACCAGTTCGATAAAAAATAAAAATAAAACACATATAACGACCATAATGGTTAAACAAAAAGCTATAAAAATATGAAAATCCAAAAACTAAAATAAGATCGGAAAACATAAGAAAGTATGACCGAAAATCACCACCACGACAACCGACATCACAATCATCGACATAACACCATCGATTGTTTTCATAACCGACATCGATAGATGACCTCGACAGTCCCATCATGCATTCATGACTTCGAGCGCCAAAACCAAATCACCATTAACGCACACTCAAGTGTTCTTGCTGGAACATCACGTCTGCCATTAATACACCCATCAACAAAAACCTCCAACACATCAACTATAAATACTGAACCGCCAAAGGATCATTCACCGCAATTCCAACAGAGAGAGCATCAGAACAACCAGACGACTGAAAATCGAAAGCATCATAGTAAAATCGATCCCCAGACCAACAAGATTGCACCAAAATAGACTAGAGCCTCAGCTAAAACCAAGGAACTATAGACTGCGAAGACACCATTAGTAAGAAGACTAAAGAACGTCAAGAATGCTAAGGTGCAGGAGGGCTCATGGGCAAAACTATGGGCCAAGATAAAAGAGTGGGCTTACGTCGACAAGAAGCCTACCCCAGCTGCAGAGAAAATACAACACAGTTCCATTGTAAATTATGTCAATGCACTGCTCATGGCCAGTTTCAGAGGCACAAAAGAAACAGCAGTAAATTTTATCATAAGCCGGTACCACAATGGCCAATTTTATTTTGATTGACCAATTGACATCTCTGGGGAAGTTATTTACAAACTGACAGGTCTATCAAACAAAGGAGACCCAGTACCAGTCGGTATAAAAGAAGGACTGGTCAAAGAACTAACAGGGTCAGCATCAGGCAAAAACTCGAAAGGATTTATGATTAGCCACATAACAGCTCGAACACCACAGATTGTGGCCAAGATCACAGCCATGACACTCACTATGGCAGGTCATGGAAGCGACCTCAAACTGGATATGTTGGAGGCAGTAGAAACCATTGCAACCAATGGAAAGATATACAGATGGCTTGAGTATGTCACTGACATGCTCAAAAACATCTGTGAAAAATGCCAAGAGACGAGAGGAATTATCAGGTTCCCGTCCCTTATGTTATGGATAGTAATGTACTCTTTGTGCCCTATTGGGGATAGACAATTTCAAGAACCAAAAAGATTTCATATGTGGAGATTCAAACCGTTCACCCAGAATGGAACAATAAAGGAACTTGCAAATGGGAGAGTGTTGTTGGAAAACTGGCTCCAGCAGTTAAAAGTTAGCATAACCAGATGGAGGGTGCCTCAGAACATCCGACGAAGTCTGCCTAAAAAGGCCCACATTCAGCTAGAACTCGACCATACCGTGGTGTGGTACATGCAGGGTGCCAAAACAAATGCAAAGACCCTCGACTACTATCCGACAGTCGATGAGATATTTCGAGAGCTATCTCGACAGGTGGGAACAAAAGTACCAATACTAGCAAAGGCAAAGGAAACAAACTTCTCGATAGAGGAACCACTGATAGACTAGGAGAAGGAGGACGATTATGAGCTTAACCTATACATCAGTACCTTTGTGTCGGAGGAGACACCAGTCGAAGGCACTGGTCGACTGCAAATCATAATGAAGCTTCCGACAGCACAAAGGGAAGGGACACACATAGAGCAGCAGGTAACCAATCCGGTTGAAGAAAATCTCATCCCGACTCAAGAGCCAAGGGGAGAGATAGAAACTGAAAACCAAGAGTATGTTGTCACCAAAGAGAATATAACCAAAATTTTGAAACAGATAGCAGCCTAAAGAAAAAGGAAGAAAACATGGCAACAACAACAAGGGAAAGGTAAGCGCAAGCTTATCATTGTAGAGTCCTCAGAAGATGAGGAGGAACTGGTAGCTACGGCCCTCGACATAATAGAAGATTTCGCAGCAAACAAAGTGCCAGTGGAAACCCAATTTCAGAAATTTGTCGAGGCATGGGCATAACAAGGCTGACCAAAGAAGGTGAAGAGCACACACACTTCGACCACCGAAAATGTTGTGGATCTCGTGTCTACACCCCACCTCTGCCTCCGACAAAAATAACAGAAGAGATAATACCAGAACAGCTTTCAGTAACCCCACTCGACTTATGCAAGAATGCTATGTCGGAGGATGTGAAGGAAAAGTTTGACCGTGATAGAGACCTCCAGGCATATATTGAAAAACTGCCTGAGATATTCACCATGGTGCAAAAGATCTCTACCAAAGCACCTTTGTTCGATGTCGGCGGATCCCAACTACCCTTTTCCCAAACTAGCCAAGTAATCCAAAGGCCGAAGACTGTGGCAATAGTAAGCTCGATGTTCCAAAGGAACCCTAACAAAGAAGTTGAAGTTGTCGCAAGTCAGACCACATCTATCAATCCGACTGAACCCGAACCCCACCTACCAGCCTCGGAACCGATCGACGAAGAGGAAGGATAAAATATGGAGGAAATAAATCGAGAAATCGACCAACTGTTCTTCGACCTGGACTCACCCCGTCAGATCCACAATCCATCACCCGACCACACTTCCACCAATCCAATCACACCCAACCATTCACCAACACCATCACCACCACCCCCCCACTCAGAACCTCTAAATCAACCAGCTGCACCAGAACCACCTCCACCGCAACCAGCTGCACCAACCACATCCACTTCTGGGCCCCCTTATATCCAACCAACTGGACACACAACCAAGTGTAGCAGTCATCCAACCAACTCAAACAAAAATACCATCAATCACTGTTGCCCATCAAACAGACAATCTAGACTTGACTCTTGCGGGTACATAGGGACCGAAACAAGTAGAAACACAGAAGCACAAAAAGAAGAAGGAGAAAAAGAAGAAGGACCATCATGGACAGACAACAATGGTCCACATTAGTCAACTTGGGTTGACCACTGCGGTTGATGCAACCAAGTTGAAAGATGCAGAGCTAGGACAACTCTTGGAAACACTAGCAGTCGAAGCAAAGACAGGGAGCCAGCACAGACGGGAGGAGCTAAACAACAAGGAAAAAGAACAAGTTGAGTTCCTTAACAAATGCAGAAACCTGGTCCATTCTGTGATACCAGGTCCGACAAAGGTCGACACCGACAAGCCGCTAGAAAAGGCTTATCAGCTATTTGAGAGCGTGGTGTCGGTGCTGCAGGTACAAATTCAGGACACAAAAAAGGAGCAGAAAGAAGAAACCGTTCGACTATTGATGGAGTAGCACACAGCCTTTGCAGAAGCATACAAGGTGTTGCAAGATCACATGGAGGAGTCTGTCATTACAGAAGAAGTACTGCGAGACTGGCTTGCTTACTATGGGAAAGTCTATCAGCAAATCAGGCAGACCCGACAAGAGATCCAAGCACTAGAGAAGAGGAAAAGCACTAACGAAGCACTTAGATGCACAATTGAAGATCAAATAGTGCTTGAAACAGCCAAACTGCAGAAGATTGAGCAAGAAGCACATCAGTGGGTGCAACAAGCCATTCCAAACTTAGAAAAAGTAGACATCATCTGCCCGCAGATGAAATGACTGCTGGAGACAGTAGAGGAAAACGACCAGTTTATGGGTCTCGACATGGAAAGAATAGCTAAAATTTCCATTCAAGAGAAAATGTCGATCTTATCAAGTCTGACTACACTAACCATCAACATACAGAAATATTGCAGAGTTGGACGGATTTCCAACATCAACTGGTGGTGACAGTTGAAGCAATTGTCGAAGTCTACGTACAGAAGAGACCAACCATCAGACTTCACATCCCATGAAGATCAAGCACAAGAATGACTACTTAGACAGACAAGGAAAATTTGGTACCTCTCTATTTCTTCGGGACAAAGGAACGTTTTGTTCGTGGGGTAGATGTTGGAGGAGCAAGTCGGTATGCTGACTTGAATGATAGCTGACTTAGTTGATTAGCCAACTAAGTCGGTCAGCTAACTAATGAGAGATTAGGTCGGCCACATAAGGTCGTGTCAGTTGAGTGAACCAACAGGTAGTTATTTGTAACTGTTTGTAAATCATATATATTAGGTTGTTGAGCCAGACGATAACTCAGTTGAGTTCTTTGTATTGTATGGACCCTTTCACTATAATATAATCTGTTATTCTACTTACTTGTTCTTATCTCTTGTCTCTGTTTTGTATGTCTATATTAATGTGTATTATTGGTAACCCTGTGTGATCTGTGAGATTACAACACCTCGTAAATTTCTTAGAGATAGAATCAACACCAAAAGTAAAACCCAAAGATATAAAGATGATCTCCCGATAGTAGAAGTCTCTCTCTCTCAGTTATGTGCTACAACTGAGTGTGTGTGACTGTGTGATAAATAGAGAGGCTTACTCTCTATTTATACTAATTCCCGACTTGACATTAACTCACCAGGGCTGACTTCTCTAGGAGATTCTAATAACCCTAGTGCCTCGCAACTGCGGGGACTTTAACCATTGAACAATAAGGAGGGTTACCCTCAATGACTTTACATTACTTGTTTGCTTTATTGATTCTCTTGATAGGATCATCGAGGTATGACATGACACATTTACATCACTGATACTCCAAATAGGGACATTGGGGTATAATATACAAGTGAATACATTTCGAAGTTACAAATACATCAACGCATTGTGGCATCGTGGCTATGGGTGTTGTGGCTCTACGTTAGCTGGATGGAATCCATTCCTACGTTTTCTTGGCATGGGCTGGGAACCCATCTGTGTGTTTGTATTTTTGGTATAAAAGTGGCAATTCCCTTTGGTAGCCGTGAGGCATTTATATTTTGTAACTATGAATAATTTTCGATCGTGGAGTCGAAATGACTGTGTAATAAAATTTTAGCTTAAAAATGTGAAATGATTTTAATAGTTCTATGACTGTCTCTCCATATGTAAATGTTTTCCTTCCTTTTAAGAAACCCGCGAGGGCTTTTGTATCCTATTTTTTTTAGCAGTGTTGTAATTTCATTTAATTATAAAAACTATTATGGCCGTGAGGCCATTACCCTGTTTCGTTTTTCTTTGAGAAGGGTCGTGAGGGTTATGTATATTTTTGCAGTAGATAAGTAAATAAAAAGTTATGTCGAGAGGTCGTTGCTCTGTTTTAACTATATTTTATTGTTTAGTGTATAACGATTCCTAGGGAATTTGAACTTGTTTTCTGGATACTCTTTCGCTTGTAAAATATATGATTTGTAAGTTTTAAGCTGTGAGGCCATTATTTAGTTGCTAAGAAAATATTTGGGCCTTAAGGCTACTCTTAAGCCGATTCAAGTTTTAAAATGGGTGTTATTATTAATTATTAAGCCATAAGGTTGTTGCAAATTCTCTTGTATGTTTAAAAAAAGCGGTTGATAATACTAAAATGGACTTCAGCTTGTAACCAGAGCTCTGGCCTATCGATGATCTCAATTTAGTATTGAAATAAAACTTGTATTTGGTTGGTCCATAAAACTCTTGTAATGTAACTCTGTTTAATCGGAATCCTTAGCCGAATTCGATCTCTTAACATGGTTTATTTACTGTTTTATTCTAGAAACTTTGTTTAACCTGACTGTAACTAGGGTTTAGGCCGTGAGGCAAAAGCCCTGGCGTAGATTGGAAATTTGATTTAAATATCTATACGGTAAAAACTGCAAGGTTTGAGCATAAACATAATGGTNTTATTATATATATATATATATATATATATATATATATATATATATATATATATCGTCTATCTCTCGGGTTACATATTTGAAAACTTTGATTTGGAAACTCACTCTGAAATAGTTTTTTCTTTTCTATACATATTTTTACCTAGAAAATACTAATACTGTGAAGTGAAATAAAATATCCCCTAGGTTCGTTTTTTATGTGCAAACCTTTGAATATAAGAGTTTATTTAATACTAAAAGATATATTTAGATAATTAGTCCTTTTAATAAAACTCTTAAGAGACCGTAAGGTCTTGAAAGAGGTTTTGTAGGAGTTTTAACATTAATTTTTTTAAAACCCTAACACTAATAATATCATAAAACTAACTTAGTGAAATATTAGGTGATAAAAGAGGGTTGACTAACATTGGGAAAACAATACTAATTAGGTTAATGTTATTATAACTAGTAATCCACAAAAAAGATGAAAATTTTGGCATATAATCGTTGAATATCAAAACTCACTATAACATTATACGAAAGTAGTTACAACTTCATTTTTTAGATTAATGCAAACAGTTATCATTAAAATTTTGTAAATACTGAGCATACTTTATAAAAAAAATACAAATATAGAATTAAATCATAGACAATTAATAAACAGTTAAAAATTGGATATCTTGCAGAAGGGGAACAAACTCCCAAAGGAGACTATTCCACCCAACCGTCTCCTAAAGCAGCCAAGGTTACTTCCTTAGGACCCTCGATCCTGTTCACTAAACCACTAGGACGAATATCATTGGATAATGGGACACGCAGAACTTGCTATAACTTATCACTCAGTAGCATACTTAACTCAACGATTCCAGTTTAGCTATCCCCTCATCAAATTCCTTGTGTGCCTGACTTTTCAGTTTTGCAACAGCCACAAGGTTCATTCACTTGGAAATGGAATGTAGCGATCCTCCTACTCAATTTGATGGTATTTATAACATTGACTAGGTCTTTGGATCAGTTTTGGAATTTAATGAGTCACCTTCTCAGTTCCCCCTCTCAAGAAACATGACCACAAATTTAGGTATTTTGCTTCTTGCAACAGCTAGAAAGTGAAATGCTATTGCTGCCACTTGTCAACCAACCTTCTACAACTGCTCATTCCTCGTAGTGAGTCAATGAACACTCTTTCAACAGTCTCCTTTGGATAGGTGTCTCTTCTATTTAATTATTAAAATAAATATAAATATTCAATTACATACATCCTTGACTAACTTGATAAAAAAACTTTATAATAAATTTAACATAATCTTTTCCTGAAATAAATAAAAATATTTATTTTTCAGTTTTAGGTGGGTTACTAACACCCCCCCCCCCCTTATGTTCAACATTGTCCTTGATGTTGCCTAAGGTTATTCTGAGTCTTCCTGGAACATAGCTAGATATGCCTCCCGCGTATCACTCTACAATTCCCAGGTTGCTTCATCTGGACTGAGGTGTTTCCATTGCACCTTTACCTATCCAATGGTGCGATTCTGGAGAAAAAATTCCCTCCTGTCAAGAATACAGTCTGGTTCCACCTGAAAATATCCTTCAGGTTCTACCTGAATAACATTCCATTCGATCATATGAGTAGCATCGTGCACATACTTTTTAATTATGGAAATATGAAAGAAATTATGTATTCTAATATTAGGTGGAAAAGCTAATTGATATGACATTGGCCCCACTCTTGATAATATTTCAAATGGTCCACAATACCTTGGTGCTAATTTAGCATAGCTCCCAAACTTAAAGGAGCTTTTTTCTGGATTTTACCTTAACAAATACATGCTCACCTACTTGGAATTATTTTGGATTTCTTTTAAGTTCTGCATGAATCTTTTGTCTGTCTTGAGCAGTTTTCAAATTGCTTTGTACTTGTTTCACTATTAGTTCCAGTTCTTTTAACAAGTCAGGTCCTAACATCAATCTGTCAACTGGATTACTCCATGTAATGGGATCATTACATTTCCTACCATATAATATTTCAAAAGGATTAAGATTAGCTGAAGATTGATAATGATTATTATACGCAAATTCAACTAACTGGAAATAATCTTCCCATTTCTTGGGATAGTCTCTAACATACATCCGTAACATGTATTCTAGTACTTGATTGACTTTTTCTGTTTGTCCATCTGTTTGTGGATGATAAACAGTACTGAAATTCAATTTAGTATCTAATCCTTTAAACAAATATTTCCAAAAATGACCAGTAAACTTAGGATCTATGTCAGAAATTATTACCTTCGAAATTTTGTGCAACCCAAAGATTTCTTTCATAAAGATGTCAACAATGTTAGCAGCTTTATGAGTTGCTTTAACAGCTATAAAGTGTGTTTCCTTGCCTATTTTGTCAACAACTACCATTATGGAATCATTTTGTTTCTGATTTTTAGGCAAACTAGTTATAAAATCAAGACGGATGTCTTCCCATTTCCAATTTGGAATTGGTTATGGTTGTAAAAGACCAGCTAGGTGTTGATGCTCAACTTTAACTTGTTGACATTCTATACACCTAGTTATATATTCAAAAACTTTGTTCTTCATATTAGGCTATAAATACTCTTTTCTCAACATTGTTATCATCTTTTGATACCCCTGATGTCCCGAATAAGGATTTTGTGTACTTCATTTAAAATCAGAAGTTTTATTTCTGGTATGCTAGGAACATAAAGTCTGTTTTTATACATCATTAATCTTTTTTCATTTAAACTACAATCTGTATTTACATTTTCATATACATTTTGAGATACCTTTTCTCTCAGATTTTGGTATTATGTGTCCAGTTTTATCCTTTATTCCAATTTATCATCTAATTTTGTTTTATAACTGCTAATGGTAGCTATACAACTCATTATTGTGTTCCTACTTAAGGCATCCACCACTTTATTTTCTTTTCCTTTGATGTGTTTGATTTCAAAATCTCATTCGCTAAGGAAAACTAACCATCTAGCTTGCCTAGCGTTCAAATTTTGTTGATCAAACAAATACTTCAAACTTATGTTATCAGACATTAGCAAATATATTTTTCCCATCAGATGATGGCGCCACCATTTTAGAGCATGGATTATGGCAGTTGGCTCTAAGTCATAAGTTGCATAATTCTTTTCGTGTATTTTTAACTTTCTTGATTCATAAGCAATTACGTGACCTTCTTGTGTCAGTACTCCACCTAAACCTTCATTACACGCATCAGTGCATACAACGAAATCTTTGTCTAGATTTTCTATTTTTAGTATGGGTGCAGTAGTTAACAGTTCTTTTAATTTATTAAAACTTTCTTCACACATTTTATCCCACACAAATCTTATTCCCTTTTTCTGTAATGATGTTATGGGATTCACCATTTTCGAGAATCCTTCTATAAATTTCTTGTAATAACCCGTTATTCCCATGAATGATCATACATCGGTTACATCTTTGGGAACATGCCAATAAATCATTGCTTTTATCTTATTAGGGTCTAATGATATCGCTTCCTTGGATATCAAGTGCCCTAGATACTGTATCGTATCTTTATAAAATTCATATTTACTAAATTTAGCATACAGTTTATGTTCTCTTAAAACCTGTAGTATTATGTACAAGTGTTCATCATGCTCTTCTTTCATTTTAGAATAAATTAATATGTCATCTATGAAGACGACTACGAATTTATCTAAGTATTTTATCAAGAAATTGTTCATTAATCACATAAAATTTGCTAAAGCGCTTGTTAGCCCAAATGGCATAACCCAAAACTCATAGTGCCGATATATAGTTCTGAAAACGGTCTTGAAAATATCTTCGTCTTTAATTTCGACTTGATGATATCCAGATCTCAACTCTATTTTTGAAAATATCGTCGTTCTGCATATATGATCAAATAGATCATCGATGCGGGGAAAATGATATCTATTTTCAATTGTCAATTTGTTTAGTTGATGGTAGTCTATACATAGACGTAATGTATCATCTTTCTTTTTAACGAATAAGACAAGTGCTCCCCAAGGGGGTACATTGGGTCTTACATAATTTTTGTCTATCAGTTCATGCAATTTTAATGTTAACTCGTTAAGTTCTAAAATGTTCATTCGATAAGGATCCTTGGAATTAGGTATAGCTCCTGGTATTAGTTTAGTCGTAAAATCTAGATCTCTCTTTGGAGGTAATCTTAGAATTTCTTCCCAAAAAACATTTGAGAATTCTTGCAGGATTGGAATATCCAACCTTTTTCATTTGTAAGGCTAAGATTTGTTTAACAAAAAATTTCCTAGTTATTCCTTTGATTGTAATCATTTCTCCTTTATCATTTAAACAAGTAATTTTTCCATCCAATCCATACATATTAAAACATCATAAGATCCTAACAATAATACATTTAACTTGACTTGAGTTTTGAACTGATTCATAAACAAATCATAGTTTTCAACATAATTAACTATTTTCCTTTTAGTCCCTGTAGCTAATTGGACCAGCCAAGACTTTTCCAAAATTTTCAAAGGTAAATTGCATTTTCCACTATGCTAGGTGACACATATCTTAAACTAGCACCTGGTTCAATCAAAATAGAAACAGATTGGTTTTGTATCATACCTTGTACTTCCACCATGGAAGTTTGATGATCATTTTGTCGATTTTCCAAGGCGGCATTTATTCTAGGAATTTCATTTCATACATCTCGAACTGTTTCCTCTTCTTGAATGGTATGCACATTGATGTAGTTCCTCCTTTTGTTCGGGTAGTCCTTTGCATAGTGAGGTCCCTGACATTCCCAACACTTTACAGGTTCATTATGTTCATTATTTTTAACATAATTATTAGGAACATCTCTTCCTTTTGGTGTTGTAGTATTTTGTTGTGTTTTACTTTTAAAATATGTTCCTTGATGATTATTTTTAGAGAAATTCTGAGAATTATTTCCAAAACTTTTATTAGACTTAAAACCTTTTCTCTTCTGATCAAATTTTGTTGTTCTCTTATTCTTTTATTTAGGTATGCTTTCTCTCTTTTTACTCAGTTCATAACAAAAGTTGACTTTTCTCATTGCCTCTTCAAGGGTCTTTGGATTATCAAATTCAATTCTGTCCTTGAAGCTAGTGGGTGGACTACTTAAAAATCTTTGTATTTTAGGCTTTTCGTCAATTATATATGGTACATATCTTAGTAAACTCAGAAATTTGCTACTTAACTCTTTCATTGACATTGATCCCAATTTTAGTTGATAAAACTCTTTAGCTCTTTCTTCATAATATTGTTCAGATAAAAAATTCCTTTTAAAATACTTTTTAAAGACTCTCTAGGTTAAAAACTTTTCCTTAAGTTTTTTTACTCTTTTTATGTCCTGCCACTAGATGCCAACTTTTTCGGTTGGGTTGTATATAGCCATCCGGGATTTCAGCCTATCAGAGTAGTTATAAATCTGGAAGTAATTTTTCATTCCCGATAACCAAGCCTCGACTTCTTCACCCTTTTCTATTTCCCCGATGAACATGGGAGGTTTTATCTTTTTAAATTCTCCTGATATTTCTTCATAAGGTTTATACTTCCTTTTCCTAGGTTTATGATCGCTCTCACTACTTTCACTTGTGTATTTATACCTTCCTCTATGCGACCTTATGTTAAATACCAAAGAAGATTCATTATAAGAAAAGTTTACTTTCTTACCATTGTGTTTGTATGATACTGTTTCAGAATCAGTTTCATACACATTTCTTTTATCTTTGCCTATGTTGTGTATTTTGTCTATTAAAATCTGATTTAGTTCCAAAATTCTTTCATTATCTATTTTCACATATTGTAGTTCATCCTTTAACTCTTTCATTGTTTGTAGTAACTCTAAGAGTTGATTATTTAGTTCCACATAAATGTTGTCTAGATTATTGTGATGAGATCCATTTTCAGCAGATGCTTCAACATCTTCCATTTTCCTGCAAAACAAAATTTAAATTTCTGTACAGAAATAAATTTAAAATATGATAATTATATTTTGTTTATTGTTTGTATGCGAGTGAGCCAATCGAGCCTAGTGTTTGAAAACTCGATCTGATACCACATGTAACATCTCCAAAAATTCAGAATTTATTTTTTACATAGTCTTAACTGTGGCTGTAAACAACATTTAACATAGTTACAACAACCCTTCCAACTTTGTTTAATCTTAAAAATCATTAAACCATATGATCTTTAGTTTATGTTTATCATCGTTTATCTAACAGATATAATTGTCATATTGTGACAATGATATTATGTGACTTATTGTTATAACGACACTAATTTGATTAATGACACGCCACCTATTTATTTTACTGTCAGTTAGAGTTTGATGTACTTTGTTGGTTTACGTTCTAGTTCTTCTTGTCTTAAATGTTATGTTGGTAGTACTTAAATTGGCGTCGAGTTACGAATACTAAGTCATAACCTATCAATTATTCTCTTGATTGTTTGTTAAACTACTCGATGAGCTAACGGGTTGGGTTAAGGTCTTACTTAGCTTGAGAGCTCATGCATAGACCTTTTGTGTTAAACATGCAGGTACCCTATGAAGGGTAGTCTTTTCCTTGTTAAGCCACATCCAAGCATCTAAAAAAGGGAAAAAATAAAGGAACTACCTAAAACACTTATGAGCATACATAAACCGAAGTTATAACAAGCATAAGTTCAAAAGAACAATGTAAAGGTAAGCAAGGTTGGATAACGTTCAAGGTTTTCCCTTAACTAAACATACGAAGCAAAAGGGTTTGATGCACAAAGGAGTTATGTGTAATAAATCTGATCACTTTTGATTAAATGTGGCCATATGCTGGTCACGTAATGGTGTAAATTCTCTATCTGGGAAGCATATCTGTCTCATCGTTAAACCCTAAGGTTTAACTCACCTTCTTTCCTCTTTTTGCGTTGTGTTGTTTGGTTTTCTGCCAATGTAAGAGCCATGGTTTCTCAGATCTAGTTCTCGACATGAGCATTTGGGTCTATGATGGCTCTGGGTTGTGTTCATGCTCCTTAATGCTCCATGCATTGAAAGTTTCTCCATAAGAAGTTTTGAAACTACTAGTTGAAACTGCTTCTCTGTGAATTTGAATTCCAACTATCGACTACTGGGGAAAATCTCCTTCGTCATTAGCATTTATAGGTAAAAAATTCTTGTTTTAATTTATGTTTTCTAGAAACCTTGCCTCTCTTCTAAAATGTGGTGTAGTAACAACCTCTGGTGTTGGTGCATTCAATAGGATTGTTCATCCATGGATGCGACAGAGGGGTATGGCTACTCTTCAAGTAAGCAAGCGTCCTCATCTTCGGTAAGACCTGTACTTGTAACCTTTTGGCTCACTGTGGCAACGTGGCTATGGATGTTATGGCTTTTCCTTATCTAGATGGAATCCATTCCTGTATTTTCTTGGCATGGGCTAGGAACCCATCTCTGCATTTGTCTTTTTGGTATGAAAGTGGTAATTCCCTTTGGTATCCATGACTCATTTATATTTTGTAACTGTGAAGACTTTTCGACCATGGAGTCGAAATGAATGTACAACAAAAGTTTAGCTTGAAACTGTGACATGATTTTAAGTTTTTATTCAAAGGTGTATTGAACAGTTCTATGACTGTCTCTCCACATGTAAATGTTTGCCTTCCTTTTAAGAAACCCGTAAGGGATTTTTTGTATCCTGTTTTTTTAGTAGTGTTGTAATTTTGTTTAATTATAAAAAATATTACGGTCATGAGGTAATTACCTTGTCTCATTTTTCTTTGAGAAGGTTCGTGAGGGTTCTGTAGTTTTTTGCAGCAGATAAGTAAATAAAAATTTATGCCGAGAGGTCGTTGCTATGTTTTAGCTATATTTTATTGTTTAGGTGTATAATGATTCCTAGGGAATTTGAACTTGGTTTCTAGATTAAAAAAATATGAGTTATTTAACAGGCCATGAGGTCGTGGATACTCTTTAGCTTGTAAAAGATATGATTTGTAAGTTTTAAGCCCTGAGGCCATTATTATGTTTCTAAGAAAATATTTGGGTTGTGAGGCTATTGTTAAGTTGATTCAAGTTTTAAAATAGGTGCTATAATTAATTATTAATCGATAAGGCTGTTGTGAATTCTCTTGTATGTTTTTTTTTTAAAGCAGTTGATAATACTAAAACGGCCTTCAGCCTGTAACCAGAGTTGTGTCCTGTCGATGATCTCGATTTAGTATTGAAATAAAACTTATATTTGGTTGGCACATAAAACCCTTTTAATGTAACTCTGTTTAATCGAAATCCTTAGCCAGATTCGATCTCTAAACCTGGTTTATTTACTGTTTTATTCTAGAAACTTTGTTTAACCTAACTGTAACTAGGGTTTACATATATAGGATATAAGATTGTACGGTTTCATTATCTTTTTTAGATTACTTTCAGTTCAAAGTTTGATGTTGGTTTTTGTAAAACTGTAATAATATATACATATACTATGTGTATCCTCTATCTCTCGGGTTACAGATTTGAAAACTTTGATTTGGAAACTCGCTCTGAAATATGTTCGTTTTTTATGTGGAAACCTTTGAAAATAAGAGTTTATTTAATACTAAAATATATATTTAGATAGTTAGTATTTTTAATAAAAATCTGAAGAGACTGTAAGGTCTTGAAAGAGGTTGTGTAGGATTTTTAAAAATAATTTCTTTAAAACCCTAGCACTGATAATATCATAAAACCAACTGAGTGAAATATTAGGTGATAAAAGAGGGTTTGGCTAATATTGGGGAAACAATACTAATTAGATTAATGCTATTATAACTAGTAATCCATGAAAACGAAGAAATATTTGGCCTATAATCGTTGAATATCAAAATTGACTATAATATTATATGAAAGTAATTACAACTTTGTTTTTTAGACTAATGCAAACATTTATCATTAAACTTCTGTAGATACTGAGCATACTTCATACACAAAATAGAGATATAGAATTAAATCAACGATAATTAATAAACAACTAGAACCTAGATATCATGCAGAAGGGGGACATACACAAGGAGATTGTTCCACCCAATTGTCTCATGAAGAAGCCAAGATTACTTGCTTAGGACCCCCGAGCCTGTTCACTAAACCAGTAGGATTAAGATCACTGGATATTATCACACGCAGAAATTTCTGAAACTTAGCACTCAGTAGAAGACCTAACTCAATGATTCCACTTTAGCTATCCCCTCATCAAATTCCTTGTGTGCCTCACTTTTTCAGTTTTACAGCAATCACAAGGTTCATTCACTTGGAAATATAATGTAGTGATCCTCCGGATCAATTTGATGGTATTTATAAGATTTCCCAACTTTGGGTCAGTTTTGGAATTAAATGAGCCACTTGCTCAGTTCCCCCTCTCAAGGAACATGACCACAATTTTAGGTATTTTTCTTCCTGCAACAACTAGAAAGTGAAATGCAAGTGTTGCCACTTGTCAACCAGCCTTCTACAACTGCTCATTCCTCCTAGTGGGCCAGTGAACACTCTTTCAACAATCTCCTTTTAATACGTGTCTCTTCTATTTAATTATTAAAATAAATAAATCTTCAATTATAGTCATCCTTGACCAACTTGGTCATAAAAACTTCACAATAAATTTAACATAATGTTCCTGAAATAAATAAAAATATTTATTTTTCAGTTTTAGGTGGATTACAGAAACTTTGTGTCTTTGTATATGATCTTATGTTTTTTGTTTTTATGGTTTAAATGATGTGATCTGAATGACTAAATGTTGTGATATGATTGATGTTTATGAATGATGAGATTCTTTTTCATGATGAATTAATCCATTCTTTTCGATCTCTTTTTGGAATGAATAAGATGATATGATGATTAATCTGATCCAAAAGGTTTTTAATGCAACTAAATATGAATAACTGATGCTAAAACCCTCGCCTGGATCTCTGGTTAACACTGTGACTAAGAGGAAATAAGTGCACATGTACTCCTCTTTACTGGGGAAATGTGGTTCTTGCAGCCCTCCATCAAGCATCTCGGGTGAGACTACATCTACTTCGAAGGTGTTGTTGGGTACGGTAAAACCTGTCATGGCCAGTGTTTAGGGAGTCACATCAAAGAGGGGTTTCGACAGTGTGTGAACCCCTGTCAATATATCTGTGTCAACAAATGGTTATGTTGTTGGTACCATATTGCAAGGAAGAGGAGGATATGTTGTGGCATCTGACGGAGCTGGAGATCCAGGACTGGTTTGATTAGAAGGCTCAAGAATTCA
Organism: Pseudotsuga menziesii; assembly: GCA_001517045.1. Classification (NCBI taxonomy): domain Eukaryota; kingdom Viridiplantae; phylum Streptophyta; class Pinopsida; order Pinales; family Pinaceae; genus Pseudotsuga; species Pseudotsuga menziesii. The sequence continues at coordinate 274,933 of LPNX011141595.1, read as the reverse complement.
CACTAGAGGGGAACCAAGGTTCCATATTAACGACAAAAGAGTGGCTGGGAAGGCATATTTATTTTGATATCCATGAATATTTATTCATCAATTTTTGGATCTTCTTGTACGAGTGGTTGGCACAACTAACCTATTAGAAAAGAAACTTCCAAGGAGGCAAACCTACGTATTGGACCCCCGAGTTAATCTAGCAACTGAAAGAGGTAGAAAACAGGGCATCGAGGGTTATCAAAGTGTGGCTTGACAATATTTTGGAAGGATATATTATTGATTTTGTTGTCGACACAGTCAAATCTTATAGCAATGCAAAAAGGGATATCTTCCAAGGCCCAAGAGGTAGGTTTTTATTCTCTTTGCAATTGTGGATTAAGATGCTCATTTGCGAAAAAGGTATATTAAACATGAACTCCGATGAGTAAATCCCTGGTGTGCAGAGGTTACGGGTACTATAGAGACATGGGTTGGATGGAATGATATTGATTATATGGGAGGGAGTTATGATGATATTGTGAGGGAAGTCGAGGAAGAGTGTGGTCTTCTGTGAAGTGGGGTAAGGTTCTGGAAAGAGAAGAGGCAGAGGACTAAGGAGAGTCCTGGTGCGGCCGAAACAAGAAACTATGAGAGAATATCACAAGGGACTAAGCAACCCTAAAACGATGAAGGAGACATCCATGCTACACTAGATTTTGAGGAAGGAGCAACCCAAATAATCACAAGACTGTCGAGTGTATAATCACCACAATAATAGTAGCGGATCAACGAACACAAGAAGAAGGCCCAAAATGGCGAGAAACAATGTGAAATTACCTTTGTTCCATCGGAATGGTATCGAAGATCTTGAGCAATATTGGTTTCTCTGTGAGGCGGTATGAACTGTGAAGCAAGTCCAAGACAAATAGATTAAGAAGGTTCAGTTGGCGACAAATTTTTGAGGTTGTGCCTTAGATTTGTATATGAAGTTCGTACAAGTTCTAACAGGGAATCAACTGAATACTGTAGCGGAGATTAGAACTGGGTTGATTGAGGAATTCAGGAAACCCAAATATGAGTCATTGTACATCAAAAAATTGAAGGAAATCAAGCAATATCTGAATGAGTCGATCTGGGATTCTGATCAGCGATTCAAGACGTTGATGGTGAAAGTCAGTTTTGGAATGAACGACGTAAAACATAAAGAATGGATCATCGCAACATTAGTACCACATATCTGAATGTCATTAATGTAATAGAAGATTACGACGTAGAGCAAGGCTTTGGATATCGCAATGAAGCTAGAGGCTTCACCAGTTGGTGAAACTGGAGTTGGAATGAATCAGATTCAATCGCAAATGGCGAAGCTGACAATTCAATTGCAAGATATCAAGAAGGGAAAATAAATTCATAAATAAGTATGGTGTACCCAGTGTCGCACGAAAGGACATCATAAAGATCAATGCCCAGACTTCTGCAACTACTTATAGTCAAGCGCTCCAAATCCATTAATTCAAGGCGGTTTACCATGGTTTCGAATATGTCAAACTCGGGGACATCGACACGAGGAATGCGTATATATTTAAAAGTCAGTATCGAAACCTGAAAACTTTTTCTATAATTTGTGTTTCTCTGTTGGTCATGAAGAGAAGGATTATCGAGCATATGACCTACTCCAAGAAAGTACAATAGATACATACTATATGAAGGGAGAAGAGCACCAGTCAACAGAGAGACCACCACTGCAGCAACCACCACAATTTGTGCAACCACAACCATAGTTTTCTTCGCTGACACCTCAGTTCAACTAGGTGTAGTACGATCTATAGTATACATAGACACAGTATACTCAACCGCATTATGCCCAACCACAGTCGTAGCAGCAACAATTTAACAAGCCGAAGTACCAGACACAAGGAGGATTCCGTGGAGGATTCCATGAAGGGCATGGAGCTTTCCTATTATTTCATTGTGCAAACCTTACGGAATACCAAATATCGGATTTGAAATGGGTGATCCTCTATTTTACATGTGCAATATATCTATTGATCCTATAGCTAAATCTTATTTAAACGACTTGATCTTTAACGCTTAATGGATCATGTATGTTAGGAGGCTTACCTTTGACACTCAACTCAAAAGAACATATGACTCCAAAATAAACCCTTATAGCAGAGTTAGCGTGCAATGTAGCCCAAGTTAGACCTATGGCCTTTGAACTGTAAGATGGTGGATTCTGACTTTTCTGTCCCACAATGGATTCTAACTTTTACCTGCACATCAATGGATGTATAAAATAAAATTATGAAAATAACTGTTTTATGTTGACTAAATGGATAGGATTTTGTTCCAGGTTGAACCATCCTTCTTCAAAAACAACATTGTTTAAGTTAAATTGGTTCTCCATAGGAAAATAACACTTTGCTAAAGTTTACTCTATAAACTAGTTTAAAATGGACCTTGAGCTTACCTGATGGACTCTTGGAGAAGCCCAGCTGTATTTTGTTCTTTGTAAATTAGTTTAAAATGGACCTTTAGCTTACTTGTTGGATGCTTGTAGAAGGATAAGCCCAACTTTAACTTGTTGGAGGAAGAAATGGAAGGCCTTAGTCCTGTAAGCTCTGCAAACCCTTGAACCATGGTTGAGCTTGCCATTTGATATAATTTTGCATACTAAAAATCACAAATTCCAAAGTAGGCACTTATGCAATTGTGTTTTATCGAAGCAATTGCAACTGTAATAGTATCAAAGCAGAGTATTTCTACATAATCTTTCTATAAGAAGAGATGTCTTAGAAGACTTGTGAGCCATCTTGCCTGGAGAATGTGTTTTGAAATTATTGACATAATAACAAAAAATCAAAATAAATAAAAGAATGACATTGTCACCCATTAATGGAACTTTGGAGTATATATCAACTTCACAGTAAATTCGAATTAAGAAAAATAGGAAACTAAATCTATCTCTTTCTTGACATCATTAGTGCAAAAATCGTGTGTCCATTCCACTAACACCTTAATAAATTCAGAATCAACATCGAAGCTCTGTGATATGGCGGTGAGTTCAAACCATAGCCAGTTCTGGGCCATAGAAAATATTCAGCACACAATTCTCCCATGCTAAATCCGATACATAAACAATGGCACTGAGAGGAACTCCCACAGGCCTTTGCATATCTCAGCCCCAATGCAATTGAGCATGAATCTGGATTATACATGCAGATTGAATTTGAGAGCATGGTTGTAGTTAAGCTTGGAGAGTACTACAACGTGTGATGAATGTAGTAGAAGTTTCCCATGCCATTTGTTTCAATGTCATGCCATTTGTTTTAATGTCATGCAGGTGTAACATTTCCATTGGCATGCCATTTGTTTTAGTGTCGTGCAGGTGCAACATTGCCATTGTTTGTAACACCTTCATTTATATTTTTTTATTTTTCCAAATTGATTAGGTTGAGTGAGATGGGGTCGACACGGCTTCTCTTTTAGTTATAATGACAATTTCATTTTCACTGGTTTATGTTCATATGGACCATCTACCCTCAACTGTCATGCATGACACATCAAAAACAACCATCAAATGTTTTTGAAATTTTATAGTTGTATGTTAATTTTGATTACTTAATGACATAGTAAAATGTTTAACAAAATTTTAACAAAGATAAAATATCTTGCAATGTGTAAATATATTAGAATGATATTTATTTTTATTTTTGAATTTCATAATATAAATTTTTTTATTATAGTATATTTAAGTAAGAGGTGAAATTATTTTTAATTTACATATTTTTATTATACATGTGTGTGTTTTTTTCTTAAATATATATGTATAAAATTCTTACACAAAGTCTATATGGTTTTTATATTTAATAAGTGTGTTAAAATAATCTATGTAATGTCTATTTCATGTAATGAATTTTTTATTTTAACTCAAGTTATTGAGGAAGGCTTGGAATTTGACGGGCGTCAAAATACTATTGAAAATATTAAGAAACCGTTTCAAAGAATGGACAAATAATTCACTAGAACTTATTTTCATGATTAAAAATAAATAAATCAAAACGTTGTTAATTTTTAGTGATAGGTTTTTTTAAGATAGGTGTATACTTACATAAGTGGTTATTATGATATATGTAATAATGGAAATTGTTATCTTACTTTACTAAAACTTTTATATTTGATTGAAGGGTAGGTGACCAGTGAGTTTTCCTTCAATGGGGAAGGTTTTGATTTCTTTCAATTTCTTCTTTTTCTTATATTGGCTTAGCATTATTCAAATATATATGGAGTCATTCCCTCACTTACATTGCCTTTCTTTTTCCTTTTTACTTTTCCTTTAGAGAGGATAAGTTACTTTTCAAGCTCAATTATGCAACTCCAAGAGAGAGGTGGGTACCATTTTAGAAGGAGAAGTTAGTTTTGAACTTTGATACTCTGATGCTGAAGGAATTAGCTTAACCACCCAACAAGCATCAACAATTTATCATCTAGCTAATAAAAAATGGTTCATACCCACTATGTATTTGGGCTTGTCTTTATGTCCTTCATGGCCTATTTGAGATGTAGTAGTCGTTCTCGCAAAGCTGGTAAAGCTCATCCCCACTTTGGATCCATTGAAATAGAACTTGAGTCTAGAGTCCTCAAAAGGATGCCTAAGTAGGCTATAACAACATTTATTCTATTTTTATTGAGTTTTAAGTAGGATATAACAAAATTTAATCTATTTTTATTGAGTTTTAATTTTTTCCATAGGCAATTGCAAACCACTAGCTATCACGGTTGCAATGTCGGGGACAATTCCACGAGGTATTCAAATAGACCGGAGTTCGAATTTCAGAAGTGAGAGGTTGGACAAGAATGGTCGATTTCAGAGTCCCCAAGCTGCGAGAGAACTTTCCCTGTGAGCTTTGAGGGTTAAGTTGTGGAGTTTGTTCAAAGTAATTTAAGCTAATCGTTGTCCATGAGCTAAATGTTGGAATGTTTTTGTGTGTTAGAGTGGTGTTGTATGAAGCCTGTGTTGAAGGCTCTGACCCACTGAGACTATTTGAAAGGAGATTGAATATGAGAAATGGTAATATGTTCATTAACTTATGTAAACACACCATTTTTTCTTGGGCATGGGCAATGTTCTTGTTACCAATTGAAGCCTGTATCATACTCAACATTAGGAATGATTTAGGCTCAATTTATAATTGTCATGTATATTTAGTGTTTTGTGCTTGTTGTGTTTGTGTTCCATTACTCCACATAAATTGAACTCGTTGCTTTCCGATGGTTTTAAGCACTGCCATTAGAGGATACATACTTTGGTTTTTGTATGACATGGGCTTGAAATTAAATTATGTGTATATGTAGTGCTCAGCCATTTTTTCCCCTTTTTTAAGTGCTTCCTCTAAACTCCAGAAACATTACAACTGGCCTGACTACATCACGCATCACACTTTTCCAATAGAAAACCATTAATCACAAGCACTTTTGCTTAGATGAACTTTCCATGACAAGGGTAATCTCAATATGCCATCAAAATCACCCAGGTCTTGCACTTGGTCTTTTATTCTTGGGAGAAGAAACCTTGGTGGGTGGTCTAATATCCTAGTGTGCCACTGCCACCATTCCATTGATTAGTGCTAGAAGGGTTTTCATAAACTTCCGTTGATTTTAAATATTCTACATTGTTTATTTAAATTTATTTTCTTCTATCATAAATGGGAGTGCGAGGACTAAGGCCCCAAAATTTTGCATATTTCAATGGTTTATTAAAGTATCTTCTACAGAAACTTAGGGTGTTTTCACATAGAATGATATGAAACTACTCTAATGTTGCTACAACAAATTAAACTAGAAAGGGCCAGTTGGGATGTGGTCTAGAGGCTAGTTGGAGCGCTCTCTAGTGGAGATATCTAAGGTTAAAAATCTTGCAGGCTCACTTCCCATGCTAACAAGGTATTCTATGTGCATGAGGTGGTGTAAGGCTTGAGTGACTTTGACAGAATATAATGCACTCAGTTGCAGTTTTTAGCCAAAAGCAGCTTAATTGTAAAACAAATTTTGAAGACTTTTCAATTACAAATTGGGTTTAACTGCCAAAATAAATGGTAAATATGTTTCTTAAATTACTCTGTGAACTACTTGTTATCACAGAAATCTGTACCAGCACACCTGC